>JAVIWB010000321.1:0-14799 GCA_031893035.1 Dermolepida albohirtum | reverse complement strand
TGGCGTTCTAAGGTCGTTAATAACTTCGGAACGAGAAGAGATACAATGTTCTGGTTTGAAGCAGCGTAACAGTCGTGTCACAATCTATAAGTACACACCTAAAAAACAATCACTTTTGAAAGTCAGTTTCCGCCTAACGCTACATGTGAGCTCTGCCTGATGGCGTTCTAAGGTCGCTAATAACTTCGGAACGAGAAGAGATACAATGTTCTGGTTTGAAGCAGCGTAACAGTCGTGTCACAATCTATAAGTACACACCTAAAAAACAATCACTTTTGAAAGTCAGTTTCCGCCTAACGCTACATGTGAGCTCTGTCTGATGGCGTTCTAAGGTCGTTAATAACTTCGGAACGAGAAGAGATACAATGTTCTGGTTTGAAGCAGCGTAACAGTCGTGTCACAATCTATAAGTACACACCTAAAAAACAATCACTTTTGAAAGTCAGTTTCCGCCTAACGCTACATGTGAGCTCTGCCTGATGGCGTTCTAAGGTCGCTAATAACTTCGGAACGAGAAGAGATACAATGTTCTGGTTTGAAGCAGCGTAACAGTCGTGTCACAATCTATAAGTACACACCTAAAAAACAATCACTTTTGAAAGTCAGTTTCCGCCTAACGCTACATGTGAGCTCTGCCTGATGGCGTTCTAAGGTCGCTAATAACTTCGGAACGAGAAGAGATACAATGTTCTGGTTTGAAGCAGCGTAACAGTCGTGTCACAATCTATAAGTACACACCTAAAAAACAATCACTTTTGAAAGTCAGTTTCCGCCTAACGCTACATGTGAGCTCTGCCTGATGGCGTTCTAAGGTCGCTAATAACTTCGGAACGAGAAGAGATACAATGTTCTGGTTTGAAGCAGCGTAACAGTCGTGTCACAATCTATAAGTACACACCTAAAAAACAATCACTTTTGAAAGTCAGTTTCCGCCTAACGCTACATGTGAGCTCTGCCTGATGGCGTTCTAAGGTCGCTAATAACTTCGGAACGAGAAGAGATACAATGTTCTGGTTTGAAGCAGCGTAACAGTCGTGTCACAATCTATAAGTACACACCTAAAAAACAATCACTTTTGAAAGTCAGTTTCCGCCTAACGCTACATGTGAGCTCTGCCTGATGGCGTTCTAAGGTCGCTAATAACTTCGGAACGAGAAGAGATACAATGTTCTGGTTTGAAGCAGCGTAACAGTCGTGTCACAATCTATAAGTACACACCTAAAAAACAATCACTTTTGAAAGTCAGTTTCCGCCTAACGCTACATGTGAGCTCTGCCTGATGGCGTTCTAAGGTCGCTAATAACTTCGGAACGAGAAGAGATACAATGTTCTGGTTTGAAGCAGCGTAACAGTCGTGTCACAATCTATAAGTACACACCTAAAAAACAATCACTTTTGAAAGTCAGTTTCCGCCTAACGCTACATGTGAGCTCTGCCTGATGGCGTTCTAAGGTCGCTAATAACTTCGGAACGAGAAGAGATACAATGTTCTGGTTTGAAGCAGCGTAACAGTCGTGTCACAATCTATAAGTACACACCTAAAAAACAATCACTTTTGAAAGTCAGTTTCCGCCTAACGCTACATGTGAGCTCTGCCTGATGGCGTTCTAAGGTCGCTAATAACTTCGGAACGAGAAGAGATACAATGTTCTGGTTTGAAGCAGCGTAACAGTCGTGTCACAATCTATAAGTACACACCTAAAAAACAATCACTTTTGAAAGTCAGTTTCCGCCTAACGCTACATGTGAGCTCTGCCTGATGGCGTTCTAAGGTCGCTAATAACTTCGGAACGAGAAGAGATACAATGTTCTGGTTTGAAGCAGCGTAACAGTCGTGTCACAATCTATAAGTACACACCTAAAAAACAATCACTTTTGAAAGTCAGTTTCCGCCTAACGCTACATGTGAGCTCTGCCTGATGGCGTTCTAAGGTCGCTAATAACTTCGGAACGAGAAGAGATACAATGTTCTGGTTTGAAGCAGCGTAACAGTCGTGTCACAATCTATAAGTACACACCTAAAAAACAATCACTTTTGAAAGTCAGTTTCCGCCTAACGCTACATGTGAGCTCTGCCTGATGGCGTTCTAAGGTCGCTAATAACTTCGGAACGAGAAGAGATACAATGTTCTGGTTTGAAGCAGCGTAACAGTCGTGTCACAATCTATAAGTACACACCTAAAAAACAATCACTTTTGAAAGTCAGTTTCCGCCTAACGCTACATGTGAGCTCTGTCTGATGGCGTTCTAAGGTCGTTAATAACTTCGGAACGAGAAGAGATACAATGTTCTGGTTTGAAGCAGCGTAACAGTCGTGTCACAATCTATAAGTACACACCTAAAAAACAATCACTTTTGAAAGTCAGTTTCCGCCTAACGCTACATGTGAGCTCTGCCTGATGGCGTTCTAAGGTCGCTAATAACTTCGGAACGAGAAGAGATACAATGTTCTGGTTTGAAGCAGCGTAACAGTCGTGTCACAATCTATAAGTACACACCTAAAAAACAATCACTTTTGAAAGTCAGTTTCCGCCTAACGCTACATGTGAGCTCTGCCTGATGGCGTTCTAAGGTCGCTAATAACTTCGGAACGAGAAGAGATACAATGTTCTGGTTTGAAGCAGCGTAACAGTCGTGTCACAATCTATAAGTACACACCTAAAAAACAATCACTTTTGAAAGTCAGTTTCCGCCTAACGCTACATGTGAGCTCTGTCTGATGGCGTTCTAAGGTCGTTAATAACTTCGGAACGAGAAGAGATACAATGTTCTGGTTTGAAGCAGCGTAACAGTCGTGTCACAATCTATAAGTACACACCTAAAAAACAATCACTTTTGAAAGTCAGTTTCCGCCTAACGCTACATGTGAGCTCTGTCTGATGGCGTTCTAAGGTCGTTCTAATAACTTCGGAACGAGAAGAGATACAATGTTCTGGTTTGAAGCAGCGTAACAGTCGTGTCACAATCTATAAGTACACACCTAAAAAACAATCACTTTTGAAAGTCAGTTTCCGCCTAACGCTACATGTGAGCTCTGCCTGATGGCGTTCTAAGGTCGCTAATAACTTCGGAACGAGAAGAGATACAATGTTCTGGTTTGAAGCAGCGTAACAGTCGTGTCACAATCTATAAGTACACACCTAAAAAACAATCACTTTTGAAAGTCAGTTTCCGCCTAACGCTACATGTGAGCTCTGCCTGATGGCGTTCTAAGGTCGCTAATAACTTCGGAACGAGAAGAGATACAATGTTCTGGTTTGAAGCAGCGTAACAGTCGTGTCACAATCTATAAGTACACACCTAAAAAACAATCACTTTTGAAAGTCAGTTTCCGCCTAACGCTACATGTGAGCTCTGCCTGATGGCGTTCTAAGGTCGCTAATAACTTCGGAACGAGAAGAGATACAATGTTCTGGTTTGAAGCAGCGTAACAGTCGTGTCACAATCTATAAGTACACACCTAAAAAACAATCACTTTTGAAAGTCAGTTTCCGCCTAACGCTACATGTGAGCTCTGCCTGATGGCGTTCTAAGGTCGCTAATAACTTCGGAACGAGAAGAGATACAATGTTCTGGTTTGAAGCAGCGTAACAGTCGTGTCACAATCTATAAGTACACACCTAAAAAACAATCACTTTTGAAAGTCAGTTTCCGCCTAACGCTACATGTGAGCTCTGCCTGATGGCGTTCTAAGGTCGCTAATAACTTCGGAACGAGAAGAGATACAATGTTCTGGTTTGAAGCAGCGTAACAGTCGTGTCACAATCTATAAGTACACACCTAAAAAACAATCACTTTTGAAAGTCAGTTTCCGCCTAACGCTACATGTGAGCTCTGTCTGATGGCGTTCTAAGGTCGTTAATAACTTCGGAACGAGAAGAGATACAATGTTCTGGTTTGAAGCAGCGTAACAGTCGTGTCACAATCTATAAGTACACACCTAAAAAACAATCACTTTTGAAAGTCAGTTTCCGCCTAACGCTACATGTGAGCTCTGCCTGATGGCGTTCTAAGGTCGCTAATAACTTCGGAACGAGAAGAGATACAATGTTCTGGTTTGAAGCAGCGTAACAGTCGTGTCACAATCTATAAGTACACACCTAAAAAACAATCACTTTTGAAAGTCAGTTTCCGCCTAACGCTACATGTGAGCTCTGCCTGATGGCGTTCTAAGGTCGCTAATAACTTCGGAACGAGAAGAGATACAATGTTCTGGTTTGAAGCAGCGTAACAGTCGTGTCACAATCTATAAGTACACACCTAAAAAACAATCACTTTTGAAAGTCAGTTTCCGCCTAACGCTACATGTGAGCTCTGCCTGATGGCGTTCTAAGGTCGCTAATAACTTCGGAACGAGAAGAGATACAATGTTCTGGTTTGAAGCAGCGTAACAGTCGTGTCACAATCTATAAGTACACACCTAAAAAACAATCACTTTTGAAAGTCAGTTTCCGCCTAACGCTACATGTGAGCTCTGCCTGATGGCGTTCTAAGGTCGCTAATAACTTCGGAACGAGAAGAGATACAATGTTCTGGTTTGAAGCAGCGTAACAGTCGTGTCACAATCTATAAGTACACACCTAAAAAACAATCACTTTTGAAAGTCAGTTTCCGCCTAACGCTACATGTGAGCTCTGCCTGATGGCGTTCTAAGGTCGCTAATAACTTCGGAACGAGAAGAGATACAATGTTCTGGTTTGAAGCAGCGTAACAGTCGTGTCACAATCTATAAGTACACACCTAAAAAACAATCACTTTTGAAAGTCAGTTTCCGCCTAACGCTACATGTGAGCTCTGCCTGATGGCGTTCTAAGGTCGCTAATAACTTCGGAACGAGAAGAGATACAATGTTCTGGTTTGAAGCAGCGTAACAGTCGTGTCACAATCTATAAGTACACACCTAAAAAACAATCACTTTTGAAAGTCAGTTTCCGCCTAACGCTACATGTGAGCTCTGTCTGATGGCGTTCTAAGGTCGTTAATAACTTCGGAACGAGAAGAGATACAATGTTCTGGTTTGAAGCAGCGTAACAGTCGTGTCACAATCTATAAGTACACACCTAAAAAACAATCACTTTTGAAAGTCAGTTTCCGCCTAACGCTACATGTGAGCTCTGCCTGATGGCGTTCTAAGGTCGCTAATAACTTCGGAACGAGAAGAGATACAATGTTCTGGTTTGAAGCAGCGTAACAGTCGTGTCACAATCTATAAGTACACACCTAAAAAACAATCACTTTTGAAAGTCAGTTTCCGCCTAACGCTACATGTGAGCTCTGCCTGATGGCGTTCTAAGGTCGCTAATAACTTCGGAACGAGAAGAGATACAATGTTCTGGTTTGAAGCAGCGTAACAGTCGTGTCACAATCTATAAGTACACACCTAAAAAACAATCACTTTTGAAAGTCAGTTTCCGCCTAACGCTACATGTGAGCTCTGTCTGATGGCGTTCTAAGGTCGTTAATAACTTCGGAACGAGAAGAGATACAATGTTCTGGTTTGAAGCAGCGTAACAGTCGTGTCACAATCTATAAGTACACACCTAAAAAACAATCACTTTTGAAAGTCAGTTTCCGCCTAACGCTACATGTGAGCTCTGCCTGATGGCGTTCTAAGGTCGCTAATAACTTCGGAACGAGAAGAGATACAATGTTCTGGTTTGAAGCAGCGTAACAGTCGTGTCACAATCTATAAGTACACACCTAAAAAACAATCACTTTTGAAAGTCAGTTTCCGCCTAACGCTACATGTGAGCTCTGCCTGATGGCGTTCTAAGGTCGCTAATAACTTCGGAACGAGAAGAGATACAATGTTCTGGTTTGAAGCAGCGTAACAGTCGTGTCACAATCTATAAGTACACACCTAAAAAACAATCACTTTTGAAAGTCAGTTTCCGCCTAACGCTACATGTGAGCTCTGTCTGATGGCGTTCTAAGGTCGTTAATAACTTCGGAACGAGAAGAGATACAATGTTCTGGTTTGAAGCAGCGTAACAGTCGTGTCACAATCTATAAGTACACACCTAAAAAACAATCACTTTTGAAAGTCAGTTTCCGCCTAACGCTACATGTGAGCTCTGCCTGATGGCGTTCTAAGGTCGCTAATAACTTCGGAACGAGAAGAGATACAATGTTCTGGTTTGAAGCAGCGTAACAGTCGTGTCACAATCTATAAGTACACACCTAAAAAACAATCACTTTTGAAAGTCAGTTTCCGCCTAACGCTACATGTGAGCTCTGCCTGATGGCGTTCTAAGGTCGCTAATAACTTCGGAACGAGAAGAGATACAATGTTCTGGTTTGAAGCAGCGTAACAGTCGTGTCACAATCTATAAGTACACACCTAAAAAACAATCACTTTTGAAAGTCAGTTTCCGCCTAACGCTACATGTGAGCTCTGCCTGATGGCGTTCTAAGGTCGCTAATAACTTCGGAACGAGAAGAGATACAGATGCAGCGTAACAGTCGTGTCACAATACAATCACTTTTGAAAGTCAGTTCTGGTTTGAAGCAGCGTAACAGTCGTGTCACAATCTATAAGTACACACCTAAAAAACAATCACTTTTGAAAGTCAGTTTCCGCCTAACGCTACATGTGAGCTCTGCCTGATGGCGTTCTAAGGTCGCTAATAACTTCGGAACGAGAAGAGATACAATGTTCTGGTTTGAAGCAGCGTAACAGTCGTGTCACAATCTATAAGTACACACCTAAAAAACAATCACTTTTGAAAGTCAGTTTCCGCCTAACGCTACATGTGAGCTCTGCCTGATGGCGTTCTAAGGTCGCTAATAACTTCGGAACGAGAAGAGATACAATGTTCTGGTTTGAAGCAGCGTAACAGTCGTGTCACAATCTATAAGTACACACCTAAAAAACAATCACTTTTGAAAGTCAGTTTCCGCCTAACGCTACATGTGAGCTCTGTCTGATGGCGTTCTAAGGTCGTTAATAACTTCGGAACGAGAAGAGATACAATGTTCTGGTTTGAAGCAGCGTAACAGTCGTGTCACAATCTATAAGTACACACCTAAAAAACAATCACTTTTGAAAGTCAGTTTCCGCCTAACGCTACATGTGAGCTCTGCCTGATGGCGTTCTAAGGTCGCTAATAACTTCGGAACGAGAAGAGATACAATGTTCTGGTTTGAAGCAGCGTAACAGTCGTGTCACAATCTATAAGTACACACCTAAAAAACAATCACTTTTGAAAGTCAGTTTCCGCCTAACGCTACATGTGAGCTCTGCCTGATGGCGTTCTAAGGTCGCTAATAACTTCGGAACGAGAAGAGATACAATGTTCTGGTTTGAAGCAGCGTAACAGTCGTGTCACAATCTATAAGTACACACCTAAAAAACAATCACTTTTGAAAGTCAGTTTCCGCCTAACGCTACATGTGAGCTCTGCCTGATGGCGTTCTAAGGTCGCTAATAACTTCGGAACGAGAAGAGATACAATGTTCTGGTTTGAAGCAGCGTAACAGTCGTGTCACAATCTATAAGTACACACCTAAAAAACAATCACTTTTGAAAGTCAGTTTCCGCCTAACGCTACATGTGAGCTCTGCCTGATGGCGTTCTAAGGTCGCTAATAACTTCGGAACGAGAAGAGATACAATGTTCTGGTTTGAAGCAGCGTAACAGTCGTGTCACAATCTATAAGTACACACCTAAAAAACAATCACTTTTGAAAGTCAGTTTCCGCCTAACGCTACATGTGAGCTCTGCCTGATGGCGTTCTAAGGTCGCTAATAACTTCGGAACGAGAAGAGATACAATGTTCTGGTTTGAAGCAGCGTAACAGTCGTGTCACAATCTATAAGTACACACCTAAAAAACAATCACTTTTGAAAGTCAGTTTCCGCCTAACGCTACATGTGAGCTCTGTCTGATGGCGTTCTAAGGTCGTTAATAACTTCGGAACGAGAAGAGATACAATGTTCTGGTTTGAAGCAGCGTAACAGTCGTGTCACAATCTATAAGTACACACCTAAAAAACAATCACTTTTGAAAGTCAGTTTCCGCCTAACGCTACATGTGAGCTCTGCCTGATGGCGTTCTAAGGTCGCTAATAACTTCGGAACGAGAAGAGATACAATGTTCTGGTTTGAAGCAGCGTAACAGTCGTGTCACAATCTATAAGTACACACCTAAAAAACAATCACTTTTGAAAGTCAGTTTCCGCCTAACGCTACATGTGAGCTCTGCCTGATGGCGTTCTAAGGTCGCTAATAACTTCGGAACGAGAAGAGATACAATGTTCTGGTTTGAAGCAGCGTAACAGTCGTGTCACAATCTATAAGTACACACCTAAAAAACAATCACTTTTGAAAGTCAGTTTCCGCCTAACGCTACATGTGAGCTCTGCCTGATGGCGTTCTAAGGTCGCTAATAACTTCGGAACGAGAAGAGATACAATGTTCTGGTTTGAAGCAGCGTAACAGTCGTGTCACAATCTATAAGTACACACCTAAAAAACAATCACTTTTGAAAGTCAGTTTCCGCCTAACGCTACATGTGAGCTCTGCCTGATGGCGTTCTAAGGTCGCTAATAACTTCGGAACGAGAAGAGATACAATGTTCTGGTTTGAAGCAGCGTAACAGTCGTGTCACAATCTATAAGTACACACCTAAAAAACAATCACTTTTGAAAGTCAGTTTCCGCCTAACGCTACATGTGAGCTCTGCCTGATGGCGTTCTAAGGTCGCTAATAACTTCGGAACGAGAAGAGATACAATGTTCTGGTTTGAAGCAGCGTAACAGTCGTGTCACAATCTATAAGTACACACCTAAAAAACAATCACTTTTGAAAGTCAGTTTCCGCCTAACGCTACATGTGAGCTCTGCCTGATGGCGTTCTAAGGTCGCTAATAACTTCGGAACGAGAAGAGATACAATGTTCTGGTTTGAAGCAGCGTAACAGTCGTGTCACAATCTATAAGTACACACCTAAAAAACAATCACTTTTGAAAGTCAGTTTCCGCCTAACGCTACATGTGAGCTCTGCCTGATGGCGTTCTAAGGTCGCTAATAACTTCGGAACGAGAAGAGATACAATGTTCTGGTTTGAAGCAGCGTAACAGTCGTGTCACAATCTATAAGTACACACCTAAAAAACAATCACTTTTGAAAGTCAGTTTCCGCCTAACGCTACATGTGAGCTCTGCCTGATGGCGTTCTAAGGTCGCTAATAACTTCGGAACGAGAAGAGATACAATGTTCTGGTTTGAAGCAGCGTAACAGTCGTGTCACAATCTATAAGTACACACCTAAAAAACAATCACTTTTGAAAGTCAGTTTCCGCCTAACGCTACATGTGAGCTCTGCCTGATGGCGTTCTAAGGTCGCTAATAACTTCGGAACGAGAAGAGATACAATGTTCTGGTTTGAAGCAGCGTAACAGTCGTGTCACAATCTATAAGTACACACCTAAAAAACAATCACTTTTGAAAGTCAGTTTCCGCCTAACGCTACATGTGAGCTCTGCCTGATGGCGTTCTAAGGTCGCTAATAACTTCGGAACGAGAAGAGATACAATGTTCTGGTTTGAAGCAGCGTAACAGTCGTGTCACAATCTATAAGTACACACCTAAAAAACAATCACTTTTGAAAGTCAGTTTCCGCCTAACGCTACATGTGAGCTCTGTCTGATGGCGTTCTAAGGTCGTTAATAACTTCGGAACGAGAAGAGATACAATGTTCTGGTTTGAAGCAGCGTAACAGTCGTGTCACAATCTATAAGTACACACCTAAAAAACAATCACTTTTGAAAGTCAGTTTCCGCCTAACGCTACATGTGAGCTCTGCCTGATGGCGTTCTAAGGTCGCTAATAACTTCGGAACGAGAAGAGATACAATGTTCTGGTTTGAAGCAGCGTAACAGTCGTGTCACAATCTATAAGTACACACCTAAAAAACAATCACTTTTGAAAGTCAGTTTCCGCCTAACGCTACATGTGAGCTCTGCCTGATGGCGTTCTAAGGTCGCTAATAACTTCGGAACGAGAAGAGATACAATGTTCTGGTTTGAAGCAGCGTAACAGTCGTGTCACAATCTATAAGTACACACCTAAAAAACAATCACTTTTGAAAGTCAGTTTCCGCCTAACGCTACATGTGAGCTCTGTCTGATGGCGTTCTAAGGTCGTTAATAACTTCGGAACGAGAAGAGATACAATGTTCTGGTTTGAAGCAGCGTAACAGTCGTGTCACAATCTATAAGTACACACCTAAAAAACAATCACTTTTGAAAGTCAGTTTCCGCCTAACGCTACATGTGAGCTCTGCCTGATGGCGTTCTAAGGTCGCTAATAACTTCGGAACGAGAAGAGATACAATGTTCTGGTTTGAAGCAGCGTAACAGTCGTGTCACAATCTATAAGTACACACCTAAAAAACAATCACTTTTGAAAGTCAGTTTCCGCCTAACGCTACATGTGAGCTCTGCCTGATGGCGTTCTAAGGTCGCTAATAACTTCGGAACGAGAAGAGATACAATGTTCTGGTTTGAAGCAGCGTAACAGTCGTGTCACAATCTATAAGTACACACCTAAAAAACAATCACTTTTGAAAGTCAGTTTCCGCCTAACGCTACATGTGAGCTCTGCCTGATGGCGTTCTAAGGTCGCTAATAACTTCGGAACGAGAAGAGATACAATGTTCTGGTTTGAAGCAGCGTAACAGTCGTGTCACAATCTATAAGTACACACCTAAAAAACAATCACTTTTGAAAGTCAGTTTCCGCCTAACGCTACATGTGAGCTCTGCCTGATGGCGTTCTAAGGTCGCTAATAACTTCGGAACGAGAAGAGATACAATGTTCTGGTTTGAAGCAGCGTAACAGTCGTGTCACAATCTATAAGTACACACCTAAAAAACAATCACTTTTGAAAGTCAGTTTCCGCCTAACGCTACATGTGAGCTCTGTCTGATGGCGTTCTAAGGTCGTTAATAACTTCGGAACGAGAAGAGATACAATGTTCTGGTTTGAAGCAGCGTAACAGTCGTGTCACAATCTATAAGTACACACCTAAAAAACAATCACTTTTGAAAGTCAGTTTCCGCCTAACGCTACATGTGAGCTCTGCCTGATGGCGTTCTAAGGTCGCTAATAACTTCGGAACGAGAAGAGATACAATGTTCTGGTTTGAAGCAGCGTAACAGTCGTGTCACAATCTATAAGTACACACCTAAAAAACAATCACTTTTGAAAGTCAGTTTCCGCCTAACGCTACATGTGAGCTCTGCCTGATGGCGTTCTAAGGTCGCTAATAACTTCGGAACGAGAAGAGATACAATGTTCTGGTTTGAAGCAGCGTAACAGTCGTGTCACAATCTATAAGTACACACCTAAAAAACAATCACTTTTGAAAGTCAGTTTCCGCCTAACGCTACATGTGAGCTCTGCCTGATGGCGTTCTAAGGTCGCTAATAACTTCGGAACGAGAAGAGATACAATGTTCTGGTTTGAAGCAGCGTAACAGTCGTGTCACAATCTATAAGTACACACCTAAAAAACAATCACTTTTGAAAGTCAGTTTCCGCCTAACGCTACATGTGAGCTCTGTCGTATCACTGATGGCGTTCTAAGGTTGATAATAACTTCGGAACGAGAAGAGATACAATGTTCTGGTTTGAAGCAGCGTAACAGTCGTGTCACAATCTATAAGTACACACCTAAAAAACAATCACTTTTGAAAGTCAGTTTCCGCCTAACGCTACATGTGAGCTCTGTCTGATGGCGTTCTAAGGTCGTTAATAACTTCGGAACGAGAAGAGATACAATGTTCTGGTTTGAAGCAGCGTAACAGTCGTGTCACAATCTATAAGTACACACCTAAAAAACAATCACTTTTGAAAGTCAGTTTCCGCCTAACGCTACATGTGAGCTCTGCCTGATGGCGTTCTAAGGTCGCTAATAACTTCGGAACGAGAAGAGATACAATGTTCTGGTTTGAAGCAGCGTAACAGTCGTGTCACAATCTATAAGTACACACCTAAAAAACAATCACTTTTGAAAGTCAGTTTCCGCCTAACGCTACATGTGAGCTCTGCCTGATGGCGTTCTAAGGTCGCTAATAACTTCGGAACGAGAAGAGATACAATGTTCTGGTTTGAAGCAGCGTAACAGTCGTGTCACAATCTATAAGTACACACCTAAAAAACAATCACTTTTGAAAGTCAGTTTCCGCCTAACGCTACATGTGAGCTCTGTCTGATGGCGTTCTAAGGTCGTTAATAACTTCGGAACGAGAAGAGATACAATGTTCTGGTTTGAAGCAGCGTAACAGTCGTGTCACAATCTATAAGTACACACCTAAAAAACAATCACTTTTGAAAGTCAGTTTCCGCCTAACGCTACATGTGAGCTCTGCCTGATGGCGTTCTAAGGTCGCTAATAACTTCGGAACGAGAAGAGATACAATGTTCTGGTTTGAAGCAGCGTAACAGTCGTGTCACAATCTATAAGTACACACCTAAAAACAATCACTTTTG
The DNA here is from genome assembly GCA_031893035.1 of Dermolepida albohirtum. Taxonomy (NCBI): domain Eukaryota; kingdom Metazoa; phylum Arthropoda; class Insecta; order Coleoptera; family Scarabaeidae; genus Dermolepida; species Dermolepida albohirtum. The sequence continues at coordinate 2,308 of JAVIWB010000321.1, read as the reverse complement.
AAAGTCAGTTTCCGCCTAACGCTACATGTGAGCTCTGCCTGATGGCGTTCTAAGGTCGCTAATAACTTCGGAACGAGAAGAGATACAATGTTCTGGTTTGAAGCAGCGTAACAGTCGTGTCACAATCTATAAGTACACACCTAAAAAACAATCACTTTTGAAAGTCAGTTTCCGCCTAACGCTACATGTGAGCTCTGTCTGATGGCGTTCTAAGGTCGTTAATAACTTCGGAACGAGAAGAGATACAATGTTCTGGTTTGAAGCAGCGTAACAGTCGTGTCACAATCTATAAGTACACACCTAAAAAACAATCACTTTTGAAAGTCAGTTTCCGCCTAACGCTACATGTGAGCTCTGCCTGATGGCGTTCTAAGGTCGCTAATAACTTCGGAACGAGAAGAGATACAATGTTCTGGTTTGAAGCAGCGTAACAGTCGTGTCACAATCTATAAGTACACACCTAAAAAACAATCACTTTTGAAAGTCAGTTTCCGCCTAACGCTACATGTGAGCTCTGCCTGATGGCGTTCTAAGGTCGCTAATAACTTCGGAACGAGAAGAGATACAATGTTCTGGTTTGAAGCAGCGTAACAGTCGTGTCACAATCTATAAGTACACACCTAAAAAACAATCACTTTTGAAAGTCAGTTTCCGCCTAACGCTACATGTGAGCTCTGTCTGATGGCGTTCTAAGGTCGTTAATAACTTCGGAACGAGAAGAGATACAATGTTCTGGTTTGAAGCAGCGTAACAGTCGTGTCACAATCTATAAGTACACACCTAAAAAACAATCACTTTTGAAAGTCAGTTTCCGCCTAACGCTACATATGAGCTCTGCCTGATGGCGTTCTAAGGTCGCTAATAACTTCGGAACGAGAAGAGATACAATGTTCTGGTTTGAAGCAGCGTAACAGTCGTGTCACAATCTATAAGTACACACCTAAAAAACAATCACTTTTGAAAGTCAGTTTCCGCCTAACGCTACATGTGAGCTCTGCCTGATGGCGTTCTAAGGTCGCTAATAACTTCGGAACGAGAAGAGATACAATGTTCTGGTTTGAAGCAGCGTAACAGTCGTGTCACAATCTATAAGTACACACCTAAAAAACAATCACTTTTGAAAGTCAGTTTCCGCCTAACGCTACATGTGAGCTCTGCCTGATGGCGTTCTAAGGTCGCTAATAACTTCGGAACGAGAAGAGATACAATGTTCTGGTTTGAAGCAGCGTAACAGTCGTGTCACAATCTATAAGTACACACCTAAAAAACAATCACTTTTGAAAGTCAGTTTCCGCCTAACGCTACATGTGAGCTCTGCCTGATGGCGTTCTAAGGTCGCTAATAACTTCGGAACGAGAAGAGATACAATGTTCTGGTTTGAAGCAGCGTAACAGTCGTGTCACAATCTATAAGTACACACCTAAAAAACAATCACTTTTGAAAGTCAGTTTCCGCCTAACGCTACATGTGAGCTCTGTCTGATGGCGTTCTAAGGTCGTTAATAACTTCGGAACGAGAAGAGATACAATGTTCTGGTTTGAAGCAGCGTAACAGTCGTGTCACAATCTATAAGTACACACCTAAAAAACAATCACTTTTGAAAGTCAGTTTCCGCCTAACGCTACATGTGAGCTCTGCCTGATGGCGTTCTAAGGTCGCTAATAACTTCGGAACGAGAAGAGATACAATGTTCTGGTTTGAAGCAGCGTAACAGTCGTGTCACAATCTATAAGTACACACCTAAAAAACAATCACTTTTGAAAGTCAGTTTCCGCCTAACGCTACATGTGAGCTCTGTCTGATGGCGTTCTAAGGTCGTTAATAACTTCGGAACGAGAAGAGATACAATGTTCTGGTTTGAAGCAGCGTAACAGTCGTGTCACAATCTATAAGTACACACCTAAAAAACAATCACTTTTGAAAGTCAGTTTCCGCCTAACGCTACATGTGAGCTCTGCCTGATGGCGTTCTAAGGTCGCTAATAACTTCGGAACGAGAAGAGATACAATGTTCTGGTTTGAAGCAGCGTAACAGTCGTGTCACAATCTATAAGTACACACCTAAAAAACAATCACTTTTGAAAGTCAGTTTCCGCCTAACGCTACATGTGAGCTCTGCCTGATGGCGTTCTAAGGTCGCTAATAACTTCGGAACGAGAAGAGATACAATGTTCTGGTTTGAAGCAGCGTAACAGTCGTGTCACAATCTATAAGTACACACCTAAAAAACAATCACTTTTGAAAGTCAGTTTCCGCCTAACGCTACATGTGAGCTCTGTCTGATGGCGTTCTAAGGTCGTTAATAACTT
>JAVIWB010000320.1:0-14794 GCA_031893035.1 Dermolepida albohirtum | reverse complement strand
ACCTGTTTCTTGAGTCGTTGTATCCAGGAAAGTACTTATTTCTATTTCTGGCGTTACGATTTCAGTACTATTATCAACCCTTGATGATACAATGGTCGTTGCCGGTTTGGTACTTGAAGAACTTGCTTGCCTAAGCAACGTCGTGTGTTTAATTTTTATACCGATCGCATCTGCATTCGTACTTTGTCCCAATCTTCCCATTATTCTTTCGGTCGCGTTTTCAGTTCTTTCCATTGTTTCATTACTTCTTTGTGCGGCTATGGTTGTTGTTACCACTGTACCATCTTGGGTCGTCTGTATATTAGCCCTTCCTCTTCGCGCCCACGCTATACTGTCCATAAAATTGTGCGGATATTTCCAAGATTGGATTTCGATACAGGACACGACAAACACTAAACTAAAAACGATAAATGACCGCATTTTTTAGTTATTGTATTATTATCCGCAACACGACGCTTTCCTTATCAAAAGAAAATTGATAGCAGACCAAAGGGAGAATATCTGTAATATCCGCACGTCCTTGAGCTTGAACGGAGCCGGTGATGGCCAGAGAAGATCTGTACGACTACGCGAGCTTCTTGCGCTATGTAAGTACAAACAGCGGCCTATCCTATGTGGTAACCCACTTCCTAGCCAATAGGTACCGTATTTCAGCTTGCAGAACTGTCGTATAAAATTTACATGCATACAGATAGGGTGTAATACAAAGAATTTCAAAATGTATTCATGAAAAAAAAGTGTTGAAAATCCTTTACGATTTATGACGAAAATATCCTGAAGCAAGTGAAAAATATTTGAATTTTCTTCACATATAAATATACTCTATAAAATTTTCCTCATGTTTTTTGCTAATTATGTGCATATTTTTAAAATGTTATTCCTTGAAGTGATTATCTTCTAGCTAAAAATCTAAAAATTATGTTTGTATTACAATTATGATAAGGATTGTCTAGCATCTTTGTGCCCCTTATTAACACTTTTAACTTATTTTCCAATGTTTCCAATAATATTCACTATCCAATTACCACAAACATCATATTGATACACATAATCCAGGCACAGACGTCTAATTTTGTTAATTATACGAACAGGAGAAAAATTACACAGATTAACGACACATAGCAAATACACTTTTATTGCGTTCAAATGAAAATTTTCATTAGAAACACTTACTTCATCCATTGAGTGTTTCATAGAATCACTGATCGTCAGGTAGACATGTGTTATTAACGAACGATTCCTTCGTAGAATTTATCGTATCTTTTCGATACAGACAAATAATGAATAATTATTGCCTCCCTTTCTCGTCCGACACAAGAATGTCTTGAACGACAAAGCAAGAACACGTCTATCTCGCATGTCGGCAGCAAAGTTTCCAGAGCGTATATAAATAGACGCTTGCACCACGGCGATTTACCGAATAAAAGAATATTAAAAGGAATCATTCAAATGTTGATAGTAGACAGGGTGTTACTAACATTTGAATAATTCCTTTTAATATTCTTTTGTTCGGCAAATCGCCGTGGTGCGTCTGTCTATATACGCTCTGGAAACCTTGTTGCTGACATGCGAGATAGACGCGTTCTCGCTTTGTCGTTCAATACATTTTTGTGTTGGACGAGAGGGAAAGAGAGAGAGAGAGGCAATGATTATTCCTCCATTTAGTGTTTGACCATCTTTTGTTCAAACGTTTCTATTGAAGTTGGACACGAATTTTTTTTAAGATTTAGTATACTTTGCAAATATGTAAAGAAAAACGTACAAGTACAATTTGAAAACTTAAGAAATTAATAAACGCTTGCATATCAGATGCAGTTCCCGAACTTTTTAACTCGCGAAGACCTTTCTAGTATTAATTTATATAGCGGAGACCTTTCAGCCTATCCTGTATTTCAAAAGTAAATAGTGTTTGGGAATAGTGTTACAAGAGGAACTAAGAGGGGATAAATAGTAGAGAAATGTAAAGTAAAGAGACATCTAAACAATTTCGCCATGTTCATGCAATGAAATTATATTTTGAAAACTGAAATTTACCATAACATCCTAATTTATTCCCAAGTACAACTAATACACATAATATTGTCAGAATTCCTAGACGACGAAAAAATTGACTCAACAAATTTCGTTAACAACAATGCGAGAAAAATATGTGTAATTCAAAATATAGCAGAAAAATGTTATAGAATATTTGCCTAAGTTTAGAGTAGACCTAGTAAAGTAAAATAACCTCAAGTCACTATTGGTTAACTAACGGGTTCCTTTAAAATTGATAAGCATGTGGCAAATATCATAAAGCTAAAAACAATATGCAGATTTTCTAGTTGGATGGAGAAGCCTCAATTCATATTCTATGCAACTACAAGCAACTAATATGGGGCACATAATTCGAACGAATCAACTTCGTAAAAACCCAAAGAAGAACCTATTCTAGAGTGTCTTCATTTTTGGTTGGCATTATTACAAGCAATTATAATTACAATTAATGCTAATGATTTGATATTTTCCATACCGACAGAAACCAGTATTGGATTGGATGACATAATTTATTTCTTAGTAATAAAAACAGTCCTGCTTTTAAATTGTGTATTCTTCAATTATCTAGAAATCTAGAAATTACTCTAACTAGTTCTCTACATGCATTTCTGTCTAAAGTTAATTCACTCCTGTACTTTGACTTTTAAATATTTTTTTTTCATAAAAATATAACAATTCATGACATTAAATATTACTTGAATATTAGGCAATTTAAAATTCTTGAAAATTTTATGTCAGCGAAAAAATGGAATTAACTTGCGAACATTTTCGTGCAATTATTTTTCATGGCATGGATTATCTCAACAAGAATGCATTGACGAGCTGAATTCTTTATACGGTGATGAAGCACCATCTAAAACTACAGTATATCGTTGGTATAGTGAATTCAAACTTGGACGGCCTTCTTTGGACGATGAATTTCGTGAAGGTCGTCCCACAAATATTGTTGTGTCGGAAAACATTAATGCAGTGTCTGAATTGATAATGCAAGACCGTCATGTGACATACCGTGAGATCGAGGCATCTCTAGGTATTAGTAATACCAGCGTGCATAAGATCCTGCATAAACATTTAGCCGTTAAGAAGCTATGTTCGCGTTGGGTACCACATAATTTGACAATCGCACAAAAAAGGACTCGCGTTGATTGGTGCTAAGAAATGCCCCAAAAATACAATGACGGTGCTTGAAAGAACATTTATAAAGTCGTCACAGGTGATGAATCTTGGATCTATACGTATGAGCTCGATAGTTAACAGCAGTCAACTGTGTGGATATTCCAAGATGAGCCAAAACAAACAGAAAGAGTTGTAGAACGGTTAATTCCGATTAGTACACAACTATTTGTTAGCCAAAAGTTTTTGAAGAAAATAGGAAAACAAAAGGAATGCAAAAGTGCATTGATTTTCGAGGAGAATATTTTGAAAAGCAATAAAGCTATCATATTTTCGATAATAAAATTTTTTGTTTGCTATTCCCGAAATATAAACGGCTACCTTCGTATATATAATTTTTCAATACATATATATGTATATGTATCTACGTATATATGCATGTGTACATTTCACATACAGTAGTAGAGCTATTAATTTTATGATTGATGAGTAATCCATTCTTGCATATTTTAACTATTAATCGACACGACTGAAACGGTTCAATAAGAACGCTTTTGCTGCAGTACAGCATTAATATTTAGAAAATAAAACAATGACATCAGCTTAGCAGCATTAAATAGATCAAAAATAAAAGTGTAAAACATTTATATTATGGATACAGCGGCTGCCATAAGTGTTCTTCATTCCTCAAGGAGATACAAGTACCTGTATGAAGTTAAATAAAGATTATGGCACGTAGTTTTTATATTTCGCAGTTATAATGACAGTACATAAAGTGTCGTTTGTGTATAAACTGTTATGTTTTTTTTCGCGTAATAAAAGAATGTCTGAAAATTACTTTAATTAGCTTCTTGTTTCTGGTATGAGTTTTACCATTTTACTGTTAGTATTTTAAATAAAATGTACTATTATATGTTATTTATTTTTGTAATGTTAAATATCGCTAATAGATTACTTATGCTTTCTATATTATAACATTCTATTTATTTTTCAATTATTATTGCGTTCATTTATTGTTACTTTTAAGCTTTATTTACATATTTATCTCCTAACATTATTTTTCCTTAAATTCATTTAAATTTTAATTTTTATTAGAAAAAAAAACAACTAACAAACAAATATAAAAATGAAATCTCTACGTGTGACTTTTTATTTATTGTAGAAATAGATGAATCTCTCAGTTAATCCGTACCCCGTGTGAAATCTTCATTCAAATATTTATTTACTCTTACCGGAAAGTGTGTACCGTTTCAACAAGTATGCGTATATTCATTTGACGCATATTTGGCTCTCTTTTTACCACTGAATGTATACATACTGACCTAGCAAATGAACTAAAACGAAGATGATTCACGTTAGTGTTAAGTAGGTCGCAATCGTGTACCCATGGCTACTGATAAAGTTCATTTCCACCACTGTACTGTGTACGAATTCCAACAAGGAACAAATGCTACAGAAGCGTCTAGATATTTTTTGAAAATGATTGGTGAAGGTACAGTTTCTGATAGGCCATGCAGAAGATGGTTCGAAAAATTTCAAATAGGTGACTTCAACCTTTCCGATAAACCACGCTCTGGGCAACCATCTTTCTTCGACGATGATACTGTCAAGATCATGTTAAAGCAAAATCCCTTTTTGACAACGTCGGAGATTGCAGAAAGGATTGATTCAGCTTAACAAACCATTTCGGACCATATTCCGAGACTAGGATTGGTGTGGAAAAATTCCAGACGGGTACCACATGAGTTAAGTGAGAAGAATTTGAATGATTGAGTCATCATATGCACATCTCTGCTTGCTCTGAGAAAAAGTCGAACCCTTCTTGGACCGGATGATAACTTGAAATGAACAGTGGATTACCTATGAAAATATCGTAGGGAAAAGGGCATATTGTGAATCCTGAAAACCTGGCCATTTCACTTCTCTACCGAAGTCGAGTCTGAATAAGAGAATGTTATGACATTCAAGGATCAATACATTTTGAGCTAGAATAATTTAAAAATAGCACTCCAAGAAAAGAAGCCGGCGATGTTCAACAGGAAGGACATGATACTGCTTCATGATAATGCCAGACCACTTACTGCTTTGGGGACTCGTCAGAAACTCGCAAAGCTAGGCTGGGAAATTCTGTCGCATCTACCATACTCCCCAAACCTAGCATGCTCCGATTATCACTTGTTTTGGTCCTTACAAAATTCAATAACAAAGAAATCAGACAAGCAGTAGTTCAATTTTTCGCCTCTAGGGATAAGACACTTTTTAAAAATGGAGTATACAAATGGCCATCGCGCTGGCAAGAAGTCATAAATAGTGATGGAAATTATATTAGTCAATAAAGTTTATTCAAGGTATGAAAAATTTATTGTTTTTTTTTATTCTAAAAACGGATAGAACTGGTGCCGCTAAAATATGCATTCTAGTACATTATGAATTTAAATTCGAAAATAATACTGCAATAAAGTTACTGTACACAAACGAACTGTACAACGTTGATTAAAGTCTTTCGGTAGACAATAAAATTTTACGAAATTTACTGCAGCGAAATCATAAATTTCAGAAAACTTATGTTAACCATACTACGATATTATGGCATCTTCAGGTCATAGGTGCATTTATAGTCGAATAAATAGAAAAAAGTGGATCGATTAAATTTGATAAGAAGCAATCACAAAATTTTTCTACATTACTTCGTGACATGTAATAAAAAATGTACATATAAAAATTCGTAGGGCACTACAAAATAGGCGAGCTCCAAATCAATCTCCAATTGATTATTTCCTCTTATCTCGTATTAAAAGAAAACAACAGTCGATCGGAATTGACAATATTCAAGAAATGCTGGATAAACTTAAAATAACAGATAAATTTAAGGTAACAGATAATTGATAAAAAGAACATAGAATGTAACAAACGATTATTTGATAATAGAAATATCATCATCGAAACTATTTAATCATTGAAGGTTGATATATAACCCCTTTCCACATTAATTTTCGTATTCAGTATACGTATTTCGACAACTAAGTTGTCATCATCAGCAGATAATTAAACAGTGCCGCACCTGGAAAACTACGGCAAAATACCTGTACGAAAACAAATTCCGCACACGAACCGTACCGTTGAAAGCCAAAATGCACACGTGTGCGTTTTAGCTTCATTGTGTAATTTCGGACATTTAGACACCAATCCTTTGCCAAATTACCGTGTAAAGGGTCGAAAAATTCCCCAAATTCATTATGCCCATTTATAACAAGGCCTATAAAAGCTTGTATTTCGATTGAGTCTAATTTTTTTCCATTTATCAGCCAGTCTCTGTCCTTCCATGTTGGTGTATTTGACAATAATATTGATAATTTCTTTATAGAACAATAATGAAAAAGCATCCACCGTTGAATCAATATCTTGCCTGGTGGTAACCTTATAAATACACCCTCTACTGTGATGGGCCGAATGTTGCCGTCTTTTTCAAGGTAAATTGGAGGACTCTTATTCTCTTCTTCACCATATTCAATACTGTCATTCAAAGAAAGCTCATAATCAGCATCGGAATTATTTTAAGCATTTACTTTGCTTTCTGAACAATTTTATTGTCTTCCAAATTAGCTTCATTATCATCAGTGCCACTGAGCTCATTCACAGCACGACAAATTCTTCCTCAGTCAAAAAAATAGTCTCTCGTTTAGCCATCTTTATAGAAGGGGCTTATAACGCAAGTTAATTTTTTTGGCACAATAAACGCAGAAAACTAAATAAATCGATAGATAAAGATGCAATTTATTATCACAACGAATATCAATTGAACATAAGCTTCTCACGTGTTGAATTAAATGAATACATCTTTTATTTTTATATGCTCAGACGTTCATTTATAACGTGCATATTCCATTGCGTAACGTAGATTGTGAGTCACATCGTGGTATAATAATACTTTTAATTTTGTGAAAAAGGTTAATTTTGATATCATGACTAACTCCAAATTTGCAAATACTTATTTTTATAGTGTTAATTGTTAATTTAAAGTAGAAACTCAAAACAAATTTTGAAAATGCAATATGAAATAATCAAAAAATTTAAGTTCAAAGTTCACATATAACACACATCGTGGTCCGTTTAAGATTAATATCTCTCTTTGTAACTTTCCTGTGTGTTAAGACGATCAATTCTATAAAATTTTTATCCCTCCACCTGTCCATAAACTGTACAAAAAAATGAAGAAATATGTTTAAACAAATCCGTTACCGAATTGATTATATCCTACAGATTACTAGATTACTATCTCTCTACGAAGCCATTGAGGAAACTATTTGAACAATGCTGAATTGTTTTCAACCTAATTCAAATTGACATTGTCTCTTTTTTTTTGTCGTCTGAGATCATATGATTCATGTCACGTTAAAATAATGTAATTTTCAATGCGAATAAACTTTGTGTCTACAAGAGGACATCCTCCTATATATGATCATTATTTGTGTCTCCGCCATCATTTAGTCAACACTTACACGTGTAGGTAAATAAAAAGAAATCGTGAAATTCACTTTCTTCTAAATGTCCTCTTCCGTCGCAATTCCTCGTCGAACGGCGTAATTTTAAACGGAAATTGTTATTGAATTGTATCGTTTTATTATTATAAAATAATTCGTATTAAAAGGAAGCATTAATTTTTGCTTTTACCTTATAAAATGACAGTGTAATTGTATACATAAATTGGGATAAATCGCATCCACATTTATACAATATAATATTTTGAATTATGTTGTGATTTTGGAAAAATTTGGATATTGAAAAAATGAATAAAACAATTTTATCTTATATCTGTTCACTCTCAAATATTAGTTTTAATATTTCAAAAGTATTTCTTGTAGTAAAACATTAATAAGATTTTAACAACCAGATCTAAGGAAAGTTAAACATGTATGGAGTGAGAGGACAAGCAAATGAGCTGATCCGTTCGTATTTAGCAAACAGAAGACAGAAGGTATACTGGATTGATCGGCTCTCGGATGCAGCGCCAATTGATCGGGGAGTTCCACAGGGGTCAATATTGGGGCCTCTTCTGTTTCTAATCTACGTCAATGATATGCCCCATAATGTCACCGTGGGTAGAGTCACCCAGTTTGCAGATGATACGTCCATAATAGTGCGTGCCCAGTGCAGGGAAGTTGCAGAGGCTTATATAGAGACTGCATTGGGGGAGGCAAGCGAGTCGTTTAGTAGCAATCTTATGAAATTAAATCATGATAAAACCCAACAGCTGTCAGTAACAACAAGGGGAGTGGCGGGGGAGCCCAAAGTGAATATTAAGTTTCTGGGCCTGCTGATTGCAAACAACCTGACTTGGGGGTGCCACATTGATAAGTTGTGTCGCAATCTGGCATCAGCAATATACTCTACACGAAGAGTGAAACTAGTGGCTACACCCGAGGTGGCTAGGACGGTGTACTATGCAAATTTTCAGGGAAGAGCCATGTATGGCCTATTGATGTGGGGCGCGTCTGGCGCGGCTGAGGCTGAGCCCTTAGTGGTGTATCTAATACTACAAGTTGTGTAAATCTATTCAGAAAACACAAAATACTGACCCTCCCATCCTTGTATATATTTGCTTGCCTGGAGTTTGTTCATAAGTCGCCAGATAAGTTCTGCAAAAATAGTGATTTTCACGAATATGAAACACGGAACCAGAGTAGTTTCGTCATACCGTATCATCGCATTGGGAAAAGTCAGCTAAGTTCAAATTACATGGCCGTGAAGATATACAATGCTTTGCCTTATAGGTTTAAGAGCCTATCATGGATTAGTCTCAAAAGATTAATAAAAACAGTGCTGGGGGAGAACTGTTTCTATTCAGTAAATGACTTTCTGAGATATAAATTTTGACATTGCCATTTTTGTGTTTTTATGTTTTCATTGTTACTGTGTTTTGTATAAATCTTGCGGGTTTTAACGTGTTTGGTGGCGTATTAACTGTGAGCCACAAAGGTTTTCGTTTTTGTGTTTTTATTTATTTATATTATGTAATGACGTGTGTATGTATTGGGTTGGCAACTAAGTACTTTCGGTTTTTACTGATAGAGAGCGTTGCTTTATTTTTTGTATAACGTATGTTAGTGCTGTACTTTACCGTTTGTCGCGTGATACTAGTCACATTGACGTAACTTCAGAAGCAAGTAGTGCGTGATTTTTATTAAAGCTATTAGTTGTGGGTTAATTTTAAATGGAGTGCAGAAACGAACATTTTCGACATATTTTACTATTTCATTTCCGTAAAGGAAAGAACGCTGCTGCGGCTCACAAAAAGATATGTGAAGTTTATGGTGCTAATTGCTTAACGGAGCGCACGTGTCAGAATTGGTATAAAAAATTCCGTTCTGGAGATTTTTCCCTCAGAGATGAGCAACGTTCTGGTCGGCCTACTGAAGTTGATGATGACCAAATCAAAGTCATAATTGAAGAGGATCGTCATATAACTGTTCGAGCGGAGAGGCTACATGTATCGCACACAACAATTGAAAAACATTTAAAATGTCTTGGGCTAGTTAAGAAGCTTGATATTTGGGGGTACCCAAATATCAAGCTGTCCGCGCGTTGGGTGCCGCGTTTGCTAACGTTAAACGAAAAACGTGTTCGAATGAACATTTCCAACGCTCTGTTGGCGCAGTTTAGGCGCAATAAATCCGATTTTTGGCGCCGAAATTTTTTTTTGCTTAGCTGATGTTGGGAAAGATAATTTAGATATTTTTATGCCTTGTATAGATTTTTAATAAATCAAATATTCCAATAAATATCTAGGCCAGAGATGGTTGCGATCCAATCTGCTTAACCATATTTTCGATATCTTATAATTTATATATGTCAATTTACATAAAAAAAACGTGACGACTAGAATCGAGGGGAAAACAAATTATACGTATTTAAATAAATACATATTTTTTTCATAACAGAAACGATATGATTCCAAAGAGTTACTAATTGTAGAAGTGTAAAAGCTTAATTTCACCTATTCAATAGAAATCCTGCACGCACAGAAAAGACTAACAAGTGTTGGATTCTACAAACTGTTTCAAGTCTCAACCATCTACATTTAAGAAATGAATTTCCTTCCAATATCTAATCCTAATAATAGCTGATACATGTATGTACGTACTTCGAATCACATGCATCCGCTATGAACTGATCTTCGAAATGTGCAATTTGTCACAAAAAGAATGTTTGAAAATTCCCTTGAAGGAAGCATACTTAGTTAATTGTTCACAAAGGGAAGTCGCTTGTTTAATTTACATAAAACGACATTTATTATGAATATAATTTGTCACATAAAAATTACTGCAAAGTCGATGCAGAAGAGAATTCTAATCAACATTTTGCATTTCCTCTTAAAAACTGAGAAGAAACAGACGTTTCGCGTCGTCGAAATTTATTTCTGTAAATGACAAAAGCCAACTTTGTAATCTTTAAAATATTTAAATATTCTGATATACACTATCGTTCACAGGTATTCAACAATTTCCATATGTAATTTACAAATTCTTTTTTCTTCTTTAAAATTGCAAAATATTCACAAAAAAGTAACTTAAATTGATCAAGATCACTAATAACAATAAAGTGTGAACATAACAGGCGGTACCAATATGAATTTTATTACGTTATTTACCAATTTTTTATTCGAACTTCAAATAACAAAGGTATGAAGAAGTTATTTCTATATTAAAGAAATCTTTATTACTGTTACGCGTTCAAATATTTTTTTATTCGCCAAGAAATACAAAGCGGATTTAAAATTGTTTAAAGACTATAATAATAAACAGGAATGGGCTGAAAAAATTTAATAGTGAACCAATGTACAGTAGGTGTAATTAAGCGTTAAATTCTATGTCATCAAACACTAAAGTCAACCCAATTACGAATTATTATTTGCATCCAATGACGTCGAACATCTGTTAAATAGCAATATTTTTTGAAATCATGGTGAGAATGTACACTATGAACAAGTAAGTATATATACACACACACATACATGGACGGCCATGTACATATATATAACTGCACCGTTACCTCGATCATTTGCATTTGTATCTTTGGATTTAGTATCTATCGACTATTATTCGTGAATTTTTGTTAGCGCCATCTGTTCGATTTTATAATAGAGCACAATGGTTGTAAAAGCTAATTAAAATAGCAGTATTGTTAATGCTTTGATTGATGTACCATGACATACATATCGGTGTGTAACAGTTTAATAAAATACTCATTTATTTGCATTAGTTTATTTATAGAATTATTTATGTACTAATGATAAAAAGCGAAAATCTAGTAAAAATAAAACCAAATCTCAAAAAATAGTATTCATTAACATTGTTAGTTATCGAATAGAAGCAAGCATTTAAATAAATTAATAAAGAGTGAATTTTATTTAATATCGCGTCTATTATTTCGAAAGCGGAAGTACGAATTGAACATCCAAGTGGTCCTAAAAATAGAGATACTATTGAAATTTGGAACCTTTATTAATTGAAATCAATTCTGTTAAGCAAATTAAATTAATTAGAAAAGTTTATTTTTTTATATCAGATATTGCCTACATTCGCAACTTTGTCCAGGTCAAAAGCCAACTTGATAAAAGGCCAAAATATCTATTACATGTAGCTGTATATTTATGACTACAGTACTGTGCAAAAGAAAGAAGTACAATATTTTCCAAAACCTATTTACTAAAACGTTTTTACTAATAATTACTGGGTTAATTTAATTTATAATACTTAATACATCTTTCCAAGAACGATTCACTTATTGGTAGAAATATAATCACTGGAAATTTCCAAGCTATAACATCATACTTCCGCGTAGGAGTGAGATCGACTCCCTGATAAGAGGATTAAAGTAATATATTTTATTGCACCACAATGCTCTGTAATAAAATTTCAAGAGAGAGTTATTTATCTATACGATTTTGTTCTTAATTCAGTGGTAGAAACGATACAGAGCGGTTCCACAATAGAATTTATTTAGATCCTTAAAAAACGCGCCTACGAGTGAAATTTTCATTTTAAGAAAAAAATGTGCGCTGTAAATTGTTATAGTAGGTATAAAATGCCTAGAATAGCATTTCTAGACAGAAATAATATTATTGTTTTACTCCAAGAGGGTTATAGTCAAGTGAAAATATCAAAGATAGTGAAATGTTTCCGGGATACTGTGCAACAAACAATAAAAAGAATGACTGAAACGGGCAGTGTAAGTGATAGATCAGAGTGGACGTCCAAGAAAGCTCAGTAAAGCTGATGCACAGTTTTTAAAAGTTAATTCCTTAAGAAATCGTAAGAAAGTTAGTGCAGAACTAGCTCAAGATCTTGCGCGAACATCTGGTACTTCGGTACATGCTCCATGTCATACTAATTAACTTTCCACGAGGCATTTTGTATACTATTACCATAATTAAAAACATTTTCCACAACCGCTATCATACGTAATTACAATTTTCCTTGAAAATACTTTTATTAGTAATAAGTTTGCTTAGGATTATTATACATTAATTAATCAATTTTTGAAAACAAATCTCCATAATAAATTTTCTTAATTCGATAAACTAACTAAAATTGAAATCATTTAAAAAAAAAGAAAATTTGTTTTATAAATTTTTAATTAGAAAAATAGTTATACCTTCGCTACGACAACTATCAGAAACACGGGTTGCAATTTAAATAAAATATAATGCTTTCATTGACACATTTCCCATCCAAGAGACTGTTTTTATTAATTCAGTCTGCACGCAATTCGTCTACATTAAATTAACTCTTAAGAAATGTCACAAGTTGAATACACGTTCTCGAACTCGCACTACTGAAAAAATAGCATTGTCAAAATTAGCTTGTTTATACTAAATTAGCGTCATGCTCGCTGGCTCGGAAAGTTACACTTTAAGTAGGCGAATTTTAAACATATCGAAAGGACTACGTTGACAAATGTTACGGGTTAAAGTGTTCTTTGTTCATTAACTTTCCACAAATTACACACAAAATTAACGCTGAATAAGTTAAATTACTATGAAATTGTTGAGTTTTGTAAAAAAATGTTTATGTATTGAATTATACTTTTAACGGGCACGTTTTAGTGACAATAGGTTTATACTAACCAACTAATGTAGATAATCTTCAATCCATAATATTGAATTAGAACAGAACTGCGATAAATATGTTTTCTGTAACAATATTTTTGAGGAAAAAAAAATGACTTGTTTATGCAGTGTGTGCAGTTTCTGGATCTAAATTGAACATTGATCTGCGATTTATTTCCCAGAAGTTAAACGTTTCTCAGCGCTCAATTTAACATATCTTATGCTTGTCAACGCATCAAATTTATTAACAAAAAATCAGAAGTCTTTATGCTGTTTAATTTTGGAGTTGTAAGTGAAAAACTGCGAGCAAATATAAAATTTTACGATGCATCGAATTGCTGTAGTTGCTCTTAACTAGACTTTTAATTTGGCGCAAAGTTTGGATATAAAATAAATAACGACGAAGCCCATACCAAACCAGGGTTTGTTATACACTACCGTCCATACTAAATTGACATACAATTCAAGCAATTAACATTATTAATCTAAGTAATATTATAATAAGTTAGCTTAAATTTTACTTTCGTCAAAGTAACCATCCCTAGCTGGGATAACGGCTTCACAAACACGTGGCATTCGTTCAACTAGTCGGTCGAGATATTCTTAATCGATAGAGTTTCATGCATTCCGCAACTTACCCCAAAGATCTGTCTTGCTAGTAGGAGGTATTTTACGCACTTCACGATCCAAATAGTCCCATAACAGCTGTATCGGATTGCAGTCCGGACTTTGGGGTGCCCATGTCATTAATATAAAGATTCCTTTTCAGTTTTTACAATCTTTGCTGTGTTTGGGGTCGTTATCTTGCTGATAAACAAACCCCGGACCCATTAGCTCCATCGCTGACGGAAGAGCATGCTCTTGCAATATACCCAAATAGATTTCTTTTGTCATTCTTTCTGTGATTTGCACCAATTTTCCGAGGTGTACACCCCCAAAGCAACCCCAAACCATCACATTTCCACCATCATGTTTCACTGTCTTAACCACACATTCATATAACATTCTCTCCCGGACACGACGACGAGTAAAACTGCGACGTTTATTTCCAAAAATTTTAAATTTGGATTCATCTGTCCATAAGACTTGTTTCCATTCTTCGACAGTCTAGTACCTCTGTGTTCTCGCCTAGGACAATCTTTTTTGTTTATGTTGTGCAGACAGACGTATTTTTTTTACTGCTACTCGACCTCTAAGTTCAGCTTCAGCTAAACAGCCTTTGGTTGTTGGTTACGCTAACCGTGGCTTCGTGGTGTACGTTATATTGTGCTGCTATTTCTGGGGCTGCAAGGCGACGATTGCGCAAGGACATTAATTAAAGATATTCATCTTCTCTTTTAGTAGTTATCCTCGGCCGTCCACCGCGTTTTCGGTCCCCGAGTTGGCCAGTTTCTGCCATTCTCTTTATAATTTGACGAACACAATACTCGGAAACTTTTAGTTTTTGGGCGATGGCTCTATTAGAAAGCTTTGTTTCGTGCAAAGCAATAATTCTTGGTCTTTGTTCAAGAGATAGTTACTTTCTCCTTGCCATGTTTT
>JAVIWB010000319.1:0-15016 GCA_031893035.1 Dermolepida albohirtum | reverse complement strand
AAAACCCCCCCAGCTGTGCTGGGGGTGAAAGCTTTAGCATGATTAGTGGAATTTGTTGTTACGAAATATTTTATAAAATAAAAATAGAGTATACAAAATGTAAAATGGTATGTTATAATAAAATTAATACAAATTAAAGTGGGAGGATACTTTAATTACTGAAACACAGCATGTGCTGGTTAATTCTATAAAATGGGTATTGTCGCGCCCATTTTTATTACTATTTATGCTGTCGGCAACAGGTGAAATGGAGGTTATTATGAAAAATATTAAAGATTTAGTACATAAAACAATTATTTCAGAAGAAAGAGCAAAGACATATGATTTAGACAAAGCCTGCGAATTTATCGCTCAGGACTTTCCAATCAGGAATAGTGGTGAGGAATTGAGAAGACTTCTTGAACAAAAAAGGAGTTGATGAATCTTTATTTAAACAAGGATTGGGTGAAAAAAACAAGGTAAACGTTGGGAATTGGCTTGGTGGAAAAACTGATATAAGCAGAGAATCAGCTATAAAAATTTTGCTGACTTTAAATACTATTATTTTAGATAAAAGTAAAAAAATCAGTATCGCTGATGCCGAATATTTTATAATGCACAGTTGTTGGAAAGATGGTTTTTACGAGAGAGATTATAAAGATATAATTTATATGTTCTGCTTGAGAAATATTTTGGGGTTTGAAAAAGCTGAGGAACTCAATGAAACATATAAATTCCTTGACACAGACAATTCTGAGGTTACAAACATTGAGGGTAATAAAAGCGTTACTAATTTTATAGGAAGTAAATCTTACTCTTTAAAGACAGAAGATGATTTAGGTAAATTTTTTACTGATTATCGCGAATATTTCGGCAATTTTAATCGCACGGCATATGAAGAATTTAAATATTATTATGATAAAGTTGTAAATACGCTTGACTCCTATAAAAAAGAAGATATTGAATATTATAAATCGAAAGGCGAAGACCAAAAATATGTTCATAATTATGCAAGCGTCAAAGAAATTTGCGATGCGTTCCCGAACAAAGGAAAAGCTTCTGTGTTAAATATAATTCAGAAAATAATATCCGTAGATGATATACAAGAAAAAAGATTAGGAGCAAATGACCGGTCAGCTTCGGTAAGTGAACCCAGAAATTTAGGTGGTATCCTTGGTAAAAAAGAAAAAGTGCCACGTAAATATTTAATTTTATTTTTCTTAATGAATCGCGGAGATTCAGGAAGTTATAAATCTTCAATATTAGCTCTAAACAAATTAATGGATAAATGCGGGATGCCTCTTCTTGATTCTCGTAACCCGTTCGACTGGGTTGTCATGAATGCGTTCTATGTTTCTGAAAAAGGCGATGACGGCGCAATAGACAGAATGAAAAAAATTTATAAAAAAATATTTGTCGTTGATTCAGAGGAGAAAGAATAAAATGAACTCAGAATATAATTTACCTCCGAACTCTCCGTTAGTTTTAAACTCCATAGAATATAAAATCATAGATTGCATAGGCTCAGGCGGAAGTTCAAAGGTTTATAAAGCAAAAAATCTCTCAACAGGTTATTTCGTTTTGTTAAAAGAGCTTTTTCCTCTCGGACTGGATATAAAAAGAAATTCCGACAACGAGCTACTAATTCCACCGGAACATGAAGGCGAAATGGAAAAATTCAAGCTACGAACAAAAAGAGAAGTAACAACGGTACATAACCTAAGAGTTGAAAATGTTATTGAAAACGGCATAATAACTTCAAACAACAATTCCTGGTTTCAGAAATATCATGGTCCATATGAAGCCAATTATACACTATATATTGTGATAGACTCCAATTCAGGTGATACTCTCGAACATATGATTTCAGTCGAAAATAAAAAGAAATATTTTGAGAATTTTACAGATATATGTGAATGTATTCTGCGAATGCTTGAGGCTTTGGAACCTATGCACCAACCCGAAAATGCCTATTTACATTTAGACGTTTCGCCTGACAATATATGGGTGCTAAAACAGGAAGTTGGCGAAAAACGAATACATAATTTGATTGATTTTAACAGCGCGTATAAATTGAATTCAGGAGAAAAATCGAATATAGCGTTTACGCACAAAGAAGGTTATTCCGCGCCTGAATTAAAGAATATCGGAAGTCCTGCGGATGTAAAAGACGGCGATTTAAAATACGCAACGGATCTATATTCCGTAGTCGCAATATTCTTTGAATTACTTACCGGCAGATTATATAATGATGGTGGATACCATGACGACGACGATTTTTCCATTGGAATAAATGTTGTCAATGGAAAAGATAAAGACAGCTATTTACACGGTATGTCAGATTTTCTTATAAAAGAAATTAATCAGACTTTAAGAAAAGGATTGGCAGGATATTTAGGGGAGCGATACCAAAATATCGAAGAATTCCGTGATGTTGTAATAGAATTGCAAAAAATGTCAACTAACGTGAATTATGAAAAAGTGAAAGAAGAAGTTTATTACCATGGCAGAAAAAAAGAATTGGAAGAAATTCAAAAAATACTTGATGAGAAACAAATTGTGATTATTTCTGCCGATATGGGATTTGGTAAAACCTATCTTGCCAAAAATCTTTATGCTGAAAAATATTACGGTACAAACGGTTACAAATTTATAGATAGTAACAGTCAAGCTAATATATACGGTAGTTTTAAAAAAGAAATGGAACAGACGAATTCCCTATGCATGATCCTGACAGTCTTACACAGAAGTTATTTGATTTAAGAAAAGCGCATAATGAATATTTAATTATTTTTGATAATTTATGTGATATTGAAAATCAAGACCTTTCTTCAGGAAGCGCACTCAAACTGCTTGAGCCTTTTCTGATGAAATTCCAAGAAAGCACAAATAATTTAAAAATAATCATAACAACCAGGAAAAAAAAGATTTTAAATTTCCCGGAAAGTTGCCATCTTGATAGCTTAACTGAATTATCTCCGGAGTACGCTTCATTCTATATAAAAATGAATTTAGGGGCTTGGCGAGATGAGAACTGCGATTTCAGTGGTATATTGAAAAAATATGGAACTCGCGCTATTATTGTAAATACAATACGGGCTATTGCAATTTATCTTTACCGCGATAATAGAAATCCTACTCATATAAGCGGATTAGATATATATACCGAACAAGAATTAATAGGTACTGAAATGGCAGAAGTAGATAAAAATTTAATTACGCTTATTAATATATTTTTTGAAAATATATCTAAAAATGATTCCCCAAACGTAAAAATTTATATTGATATCATAAAAATCGCCAGCCTTGTTTCCGACACGGAAATTTCGAGAGATTTTTTAATACAAGTGCTTAATTATAAATATAAATTACAAGATGACGATTTTAATGAACCAAATGACATATATAACTTTATAAACGACTACTGCATTATAGAGAAAGTGGGAAAAAAAAGTCTTTTAAAGTTAAACTACACCTGGGTTATCAGGAAGCCACTCGTGCGATATTTAAAGACCGAACGGAAGATGAATGGATTTACACACAAATAAGTGGCACTATAAGAGACAGTTTAATGCTTTTCTCTTATTATGGATACGGTGAATGGGAACGAATGAGAGAATATTATCACCATATTGAAGCTTTTTGTAAAAATTATAATGAAAAATATAATGAAAAAGAAAAAGACTATATAAATAGCGAAATTTGCGACATATTTTTACACTACGTTTGGTATGCGGGTCATGTACTTAGTAAGGAAGATGACATAGGGGAAAACTATGAAAGAATAATAAATTCAATATCATCAAATGAGGCGACATTAACTAAAGGATTAGCCTTGTGCGATAAAATATATCTTACGGGTAACACAATAAAAAGAGATTTTTTAATTAATAATGCTAATACTAATTTGGTTGAAAACTTTCCCGCTTATTATAAAAAACAATTTAAAGAGATAGATAATATTTATAATAATTTAACAGACCACCGAGATAAAATAATACTGAAAATGCGAAAATTTATCACACAAATCGAATTCTGTTTACATTATGATTTTTACGGCATAGAAATGGGGCTGAGATTAAATGATAAAAACAATATCGAAAATTATGATAATTTAATTCAAGATATCGTGAATTTAAAACAAAATATACCCGCTAATACAGATAAATTATTAGATAATTTTATTTTAGAACATCGTAATATGATATTGACTAAGCTCGGTATTCTTTTAAGGCTTAAAGGAACGCCGCTCAATGCACTATCTAAATATGTAGACGCACTGAAAGTATTTACAGAAAAATGCAAAAAAAATACTATATGTATAGACTGTAAAAGCGAACAGTGTATTATAAAAAATAATAAAAACGATAATATGCCAAAGTGTAATATGTCATGTGACCATGAAATTGATTGCGACAAAATGCTAATTGCGTTTACACAAAACGCCATTGCAGTATCTTATCATGAACATTTTAACGAAGCATGTGTTCAGATTAATGTAGCTATAGATTATTTTATAAGTTCATATAATATTTATAAAAATTTAGGATACAAATTCGGCGCTGGAATGCTTAATCAAAGAGCAAATGTTGGAATGGCATGCAGAAAAATAGCAGCTTATATTCGTGCAAAAGATATATCCGATGATGAAAAGAGAAATTATAAAAGAGACCTTTTAAATAAAGTAAAAGTCTTAATAGATGATATTGAATTAAAAGACTTAGTGGATGATATTGAATTAAATAAAAAAGCTATAGAAAAATATGTACCAAAAGGTTTTTTGGAAAAAAAGAAAATAGATGATGTGTCTAATTTTTTTGAAGAAATTATCATCTTTGCTAAAGGGTTGCATCAATACAATATTGATGCAAGAGATAATCGCAATATAAATCATGATGATAAGCAAAAAAATTTAAGATATTTATCTGAAGTCGAAAATGAATACTCAAAAGAATATGAAAAAGAAGAAAAGGAATTGAAGAAAATAAAAGAAGAAGAATTAACTTCAGATAATAGAAAACGTATAGCAAATTTAAAAAAAATAAAAGAAAATCGTATCAATAATGCGGAAAGCTATTTAAATGAGGCAATAGATTTAAATAAAAAATTTAATATTGGAAATCAATTGAGTAAACTGCTTCGTGCCAGAGGGGTACTAAAACGCAATAAAAAATTCGAGCTTAAAATTCCTTATATCACATATTCAGAAATAGAAGAAAATTTTAATCAAGCCATTGAATTATGCGGTAAAAATGGTGAATTTGCGTATAAAGATTATCAATTAGCTCAAATCGAACTTTTAATGGCACATTTTAATCAATCAAATGACGATACCGAAAATGAAGAAAATAGATGGATAGGGAAAAATAAATTGATAAATTTATTAAAAAAAATATGCGAAAGCTTGATTGATAAAACTAAAGACCCTAATGATAGTGATAATTATAATTCTATTGTCGATCATCTTCTTGACAATAAATTTACAATAATAAGCAGGAAATACCCCGAATTAAATAATGAAATTTGTGATTTGAAAAAGGTTTATTTACTTAACAATAGGGAGTGCCGTCATTCCGCGCTTGATGCGGAATGACGAGTGTAACTATTCTCAAGTATGTTGACTACAAATTATATTAAGATAGGTGGAAATAACTATAGAAAACATAATAAATAATAATAAAGAGTTTGATAAATTTTTAAAAGAAGTTTTATGTGACGGTATGGTTGAATGTGAACTTCGCCTCTCGGATAGTGAAGTCGAATTTATAAAGAGAAAATATCCTTTCGCTGCTTTTAAAGCCGTATCCGACAAAAAATCGGGAAAGACATGGTTTAGTGTTGATTTAGGATTATATTGATTTATGTACATACTGATTTGTCATATTTACATCAAAAAAAGTCGTATCTTTTGATATGACTTTTTTCGTTTGTCAGTTTGTTAAACGCTCCCAACCGAAAATATAAAACAGGTGTATAATAGAAACAATCAGAGGAAACCCTGACAAAATCAAACAAAAACTAAATCCAACAAAAATTTAAATTCAATGATACAATAATAGTTGAAGGGAGGTATTTTAATTAACAATGATAAAAAAATAAAAAACTCATCGTGTAACGACTGTATAAATTCTTTTAAGTTTGAAAATGACAACGAATCTATTTATTGTAACAAGGATAGTAAATTTCATGATATTAAAAATGACAGATCATGTAGCTGCTTTGAATCAAAATGCGTATTATTATTTTTTAGTGCGGTTATTCCTATGAGTGAGTGCAGTGCTAAAATGTATCACTCTTTCAGGAAAACCAATGCGATAAACTCTATGCCGAAGGCATGAATCCCCCAAATATAGGGATTTAACGTTATGCACTCATGTTTAAGAATCGTTGCACTATTTTTTAAGAAACAACGCACTCATTCATAAGAAATACTGCACGTTTTTGATAAGAATATTCATCAAAACAAAAACGTAATTAAAAAATATTAAAAATTTAAATTAAAACTGGAGGCTTTTATGAAAAATAATATAACCCGCGGAATATCCCTTATAATTTCAATAATTTTTATAATTTCAATAATTCCCATGACCGTCTCTGCTGCAAACTGGCAGTGTTTACAATGTGGAACGAGAGATAATGCAGACTATGATGCTCGATGCTGGAAATGCAAGAATAATACTAAACCACTTGCTGCTTTAAATATTACCAATCCAAATAATGATGCTTTGCTTGATAAAACGTCATTGACAATCCGTTGGTCAACATCAGAAACATCAGCTAATGGTTATAGAATCTCTATCGTCAACCAAACAACAGGGGCTGTACTTATACGCAACTTAGATATATTCAATATATCTCAAAATTATTATACAATTAACGCGAATAGCCTTACTGAGGGACATAGTTATAAAATTGCTATTACATACCATTATAATGCAGGGGGAATCCGTATATTAAATAACGGCGCATGGAGAGAGAGATGTTTTTTTCGATTGGTAGAAATACATTCGCTTCTTCCACAACTTTTATACAGCCTAATGTAAGCATAGTTGAAAGTGCCTGGTTCCCTTTACAGAATATGAATATAACACAAATTGCTTATGAAAATGTATCGCATGGGAATCTTAATGTTATTGATTGTTCGCGTTATAGCGGGGATTATGCGTTTGCCCCTTTTACTGGAAAAATTATAAAGATTGAACATAATTACAATGCCATTTTATTTCAAAGTGAAGAGAAAGTTATTTACGCAGATGGCAGATATGATTATATGACGGTTTTATTTATGCATGGTAGTAATTATGAACAGTTGTTAGATTATTATAATAATGCTACTATAATACAACAAGGTACAAGTTTTTATAAACTTGGTGGACGAGGAAAAGATAGGAATGGAATCGTAAGTGATAATGCTTATTCTCTACATTATGAAATTAGAGTAATGCAAGGAAAAGATATACCATTCTATACCAATGGTTATTTTACAAATGGAAATGTTTTTTCTTACGATGCCTTTTATATAAACAGCGATAAAACACCTACTATCACTAATAAAGGTAAATTGGCAAATGGAAATACAGTTACAAAAGATACCGTACCTAAAGATTATACAAATTTATGGAGATATATTAAGTAAATTCGTCACACTTTATTTTCGTTGGGGTTTAACGCTCCAATGAGATCGGGAACACTTATATTAGCGCAATAAAGAGTTGATTCAATTCACAGTAGTCTATCATATTTTTTGAACCTGTACTATGAAAAAGTTTCACTTGTTTTCTATAATTACGAGTTTTTATCGAAGCTTTCTGGGTTAATGTTTTTTCTCCCACAAAGATAAACAGCTCGCAGAAATAATTGAATTTACCGGGCTGATGGAG
Organism: Dermolepida albohirtum; assembly: GCA_031893035.1. Taxonomy (NCBI): domain Eukaryota; kingdom Metazoa; phylum Arthropoda; class Insecta; order Coleoptera; family Scarabaeidae; genus Dermolepida; species Dermolepida albohirtum. The sequence continues at coordinate 7,157 of JAVIWB010000319.1, read as the reverse complement.
AAAAAAATCAGGGAACTTGCTAAAGCATTATCAAAAGAAATCGTCTTATAAATTTATTGGCACTCCGCAAAAAACGGAGTGCCGGTTTCATTTGAAAATAGCCTCCGCAGGAGGCGTAGCAGACAACAATAAACAACGTAGTTGTTTTGGCTTACAGGGGTTTGGGGAGGCTGTCACCAACAAGCATTTTGAACGGTTTCGACACGGGCGAAATCAGCGAAAAAGGCGATTCATGTACAATGAATCATTGCTTGCCAATTTAATTCACACGTTTTCTTAAAAATTTCAACTCTCTTTATTTTTTATGCTATTCTGCCGGAAAACCATATATTTTTTTCAAACTATTTTTGTTCAGCTCGTAAAATAATTTATCGCCTGACATCAGGCTTATACACTCTATTGCTTTTAAAAGCAGAGCTTCCGGGTCTTCTCCGGTTTGTATGCCTTTTGTTATATCGCTCGTCAGTTGTCCGGATTTGACTATCGCTTCCTGATACGCTTTCCATACCGCCATTTGTTTCGCTTCAGCTTCACGTTGAGCGGCAACGGGATTATATATGTCATGTCTGTATTTTTTGTGTGATATATGCCCGTCCTCTGTTTCTTCCTGTTCTTCCTGCATATCCAAATCAAACAGTTCAAATTCTTTCTCATTCATCAGAAATTCACCTGCGGTTTCCCTTTATAATTTCAGGTTTGCTGTCCTCAATTATTTTTTTGCCTGTTTCATGAAAATAATTAAACATCGGGTAGTAATCAAATGTTACGCTGTCGCCTGTCGCTCCGTTTCGATTTTTAAGTATCTTTAACTCAATTTTGCGGGGGTATTTGCGTTTCATACGGTTTATACTCTCCGACGTTATTTTTGAGTTATCCTCGCCCAATACATCGCCAATCGCCTCAAACTGCAACCCCATCAAAACATCAGACGAATATTCTATCGCGCCGCTCTCTTTAAACGCCGACATACTTATATTTGAATTATAATTTTCCCTGTTTAGGCTCGACACGCCGATAACGGGGATTTTTAAATCCCTGCTTAACCTTTTCAATTCAAATATTGCTTTGTCGGTATTTTGCTTATCTGTCGCTCTCGGCTCATATGGGGCTAATATTTGCAGATAATCTATAATAACGACAGGTCTGTTTCTCGTGACTTGTATATGCGTTTCTGTTATCTCCCTTATCTGTTCAACACCTATATTTCCCGTACCCTCATGTATATACAAATAGTCCGTATAGCTTGCGTATTTTTTTATGCTGTCGTTTATATGGGCTTTTTCTTCCCTGCTGTAATTTATATGACGTTTGCCCGCTGTTATTCCCCGCGTAGTCTTTGCGTTATCAATATTATCGCCGCACTCTATAAAAGTTATACGGCTTATACTCTTTGCCATCAGTTCAGCCGCCGCCATTTCAAGGCTGAATATTAAAACGTCCTGTTCCTGCTGCGCTATCTGATCAGCTAACTGCAACGCGAACGACGTTTTGCCGAGTGAAGATATTGCGCCTAAAATATATAATCCCTCATACAATCCGTCGTCCAATATTTTATCAAGCTCCGTAAAATTCGTCGGTATCGTAGGAGTATCGACGCTCGCTTTAATCCCGTCTAAAAAATTTTCGATTTTTGACGTCACAGACGTTTCGTTTATGTATTTTTCTTTTGCGGCTTCTGTTTCTTTTTGCAGCATTTTCAAATAATTTTCGCCGATATCGTTTATAATGCACTTAAACGCGTCAGAATCGCTTGTAAGGTGTTCGTTGGGGTCTTTATGCGTGCCGCTTATATTTACTTCTAAAAACGCAATTTTGAACGTTTTTAGAGCGTCTGCGATTTCAGCCTGTGTTTTTCGTCCCGCGTCGTCATTGTCGAGGCTTAATATGAGCGGTGCTTTTGGCGGCTCGGTTTTGCACAGATTTATAAACTTGCTTTTATTGCCTGTACTTCCCAATGCCATAGCCTGCCCACCTGCCTCAATAACTGAAAGCGCGTCAATTTCGCCCTCGACAATAAATAATGGTTCTGTACTTTGCAACGATTCTTTATTAAATAATTCTGACGTTCCCTCTTTTATTGCTTTATATTTCTGGTCTACATTCGGGTCTGTTGCTCTCGCTATATAACTGTGCTCGCTTGTCGGAATTATGATCCTTGATGATGGATAAGATTTAGAGCCTTTCTTTTGCGCCGTGGGGCTTATCCATGCGGGGTCATATCCTAACCCGTATTTTCCAATAACGTGCTGTGAGAGCCCTCTGCGCGCAAAATAATCAGTCTCATTCGCTCTCGCGTGACACTGCTTAAAATAATTATTATAATCTGTTTTGGATTCTTTGGGTTCGTCAACCTGAATATTTAATATTTCATATACTCTGTTGAATTTTTCTTTATTGTCGGTTATTCCCTCTACTTGCCCGACAAGAGTAAATATATCTCCGTGGAACTCGCACGCAAAACAATGATACGTATTATCTTCGTTGAGTTGTCCGGCAGGCGTTTTATTTTTCCCTGTCCCGCTCCCGCAAATGGGGCAAACATATTGCCTGCCCTTTTTTGTGGTTATTATATCCAAATATTCTGCTAATCGGCTTTTGGCTGATTCTTTTGCTTCGTCTTTCGTCATTTTGGACTCCTAACATTTTAAGAAGTTGTATTCAACCCTTAGCGAGTGAGCGCAAAAGGGTGTGAATATGAGAGATTTTGCACATGGTTTCAGCAGAATGGGTAGTGATTTCGTAATCTTTAGAAAGTCGGCGAGAATACCCCCACCAAGCAAAAGTACGTTCCACAATCCATCGCTTGGCAATGATTGCCCAGCCCGGTTTGATTTTTTCAGATATATCAACGCTTAATTCAAGTTCAGACTGTATATCTTCCTCGAAAGATTTGCGGTAACCCTCATCACCGCAGAATTTCTTAATCGTCGGGTACTTCTCAAATGCTTTTTTTGCAGGATTGATGCCGGATTTGGTGTCGTGAATGTTAGCGGCATGCACGACAATCGAAAGCAAATTGCCCAATATATCAACGACTATGTGGCGTTTTCGTCCTTTGACGAGTTTCCCGCCGTCTATTCCGCGCTCGTCGCTTGCATATATTGTTTTTACGCTCTGTGAGTCGATTATGCCATAGCTTGGCGATTCGCTTCGTCCTTCCTTGACGCGTTTTTTTTAACCAACACATCAAGTACAAGTTCCCATAATCCGCTTATTCTCGCACGAAAGTAGAAAGTGTGTACTGTTGACCATATCGGATATTCATGTGGTATCGCGCGCCATTTGCACCCATTGTCTTTTAAGTACAATACTGCGTTTATTAATGAGTGTTTGGGATGTTCGCTATTTGGTCCCTGCGGAAAATACTCCTCTATCAATTTCCATTGCGCGTCCGTTAAGTCGCTTGGGTAGTTTGTTGGTATATATTCTATGTTTTCCATGCTTTTTTCGCCTCTCTTGCCGTTTTTATGAGGCTATTTTACCCACTTTTCTCAAGTTGAATACAACTTCTAATGTTTTTCATTTCTAACCAATTCGGCAAACTTTGCTTCCGTTTCAATCAATGCCTCTGATACATCTTTACTTGCTTCTCTCAAACTGCGTATTATTTCTTCCAATTCGTTCATATCGCTTGAAGATTTTATATATTCACGGATTTCATTACAATCATCTTCTGTAAAAAGAGCATATTTGTCCAATGATGCAGGCTCGTTATGTTGTCGTCTATATTCTTTCCCGTCCAAACCTATTGAGGTGGTCGATTCGTCCACCTGGCCGCTGTCTATAAGCCCACGGCGTATAATACCAACCGTTGAATGACTTACCCCTAACATTTTGGCTATCTGCCTGTCTGAAAGCTCCGGCGTATCTTTGATTTGTGCCTGTATCAGCTCACGGCGTTGCTCCCGCGTCAAATGCCGCCGCGCCATATTGAGTTTACGTGCGTGCGTCCATTTCTCGGCTTCGCTCATACCGCTGCGAATAATCTTGGGATAATCTTCTATTCCCAGCTCAACGCAGATTTTCAGACGGTGGTGTCCGTCGAGTACATTTCCGTTTTCGTCAAATTCAATGGGTATCATCACTCCGCGTTCGGCTATATCATCTTTCAGCGCGTCATATTCTTCCTGTGCCATTTCCGGCATTACTTGATAATTCATTGTTTTTCTGCTCCTTTTTATTTTCGATTTCTTTACTAAGCGGCATACCTAAACAAAAAGTGTAAAAATAACCAACATGAAAAAGCGGCATAATAATAACAAAAAGGTTCAAAGAGGAAGGTTATTATTATGGGGAAATATGATTTGAGCGATAATCAATGGAACGCAATAAAGGACGAAATAAAGCCTAAGACATCAAGATGCGGACGAGAAAGACGCGACCCGAGAGAATTGATAAATGCCATAAACTGGGTAGGACGGACAGGAGCACCATGGAGTGAAATACCTTCTGAGTATGGGGCATGGCGCACGGCATACAACAATTTTCGTAAATGGACGGAGGATGGCACAATTGGACGTATCTTCGCGAAAATATCGCCGAAAAGTGAAGAAACAGACGAAATCCAGCTTGACGGCACATATATACGTGCTCATCAACACAGCGCAGGACTAAAAAAAAGTTCAAAATCAAGAATAGAACCACCATGGGTAAACGCGCCGAAACTGATGGTAAAATCGGCAGAAGCAGAGGAGGCTTGACCTCTAAAATCCATGCCGTTACCGATGGCAATGGTAAACCTATGAGATTTATCATCACCGCCGGAACTGTGAACGATTCTACAAAAGCTATAGAACTGCTCAAAAATATTATCAGAAAAGGTATTCGTGTTCTCGCTGACAAGGGTTACGATGCCGCGAAAATTCTCGCATATATTCAGTATTGCTGCGCTATTGCTTGTATTCCGCCGCGCAAAAACAAGACTTATCCGCAGAAATACAACAAAAAGGCATACAAAAACCGTAATCAGATTGAATGCTTTTTTCAGCGCCTAAAAAACTTTAGGCGTGTCGCCACCCGTTATGATAAATTACCTTCCTCTTTCCTTTCTTTTGTTCATATTGCCGCCGTTTCTATCATTGTTCCTAAATTTGGAGTAATTGTTTAGGTATGGTGCTTATTCATTGTTTTTTAATTTTGTTGTCCATTCATCGGCAAAAATTCTACTTTCAATTTCATATCCATAGCGGCAGCAAGACGTTTGAGCGTTTTCAGCGACGGATTTGCGACACCACTCTCTATTTTGCTTATGTCTCCCTGCGCTATTCCGGTTTTTTCGGATAAAAGTTTTTGTGTAATACCCAAGTTTTTTCTCGCGTCTATCATAGCCTGAATTATAGCAAATTCAGGTTCAAGCGCGTCCCATTCGGCGCGGATTTCGGGGTCTTTTAATTGTTCGTTGATAAACTCTTTCAATTCGCTCATTGCTTATGCTCCTTCCTGTTCATGTATTCCGTTCTGTAATCTTTAGCCCGTTTAATTTCACCCGGAGGAGTTTTATCAGTCTTCTTGATAAAGCCATGCGTGAGTATTACGCGCCGCCCGGTAAAAAAGAAATATAATACGCGTGATATATTTGAACCGACTTTAGCCCGAAGCTCAAATATTCCGTCGTCTAAATGCTTTGAATACGGCTCCCGCAATTCTGACCCGTTTGTTTCTAAAATGTCAATTACCCGAAGTATCTTTGCTCTCATTTTAGGTTCTAACTCCAGAATAAAATCTTTGGCGGGTTTTGTACCGTCCGGTTTATCGTAAAATACAGCGTCAAATTCAAAATTATTATTGCTATTGTTCACAGCCTGCCTCCGTTTATCTATTATACAATTATTATATAGGATATATACTATATTGTCAAGAGGTTTAAAAAATTTCAAAAATCGAACTCGCCGGCAAAGGGGGCTTTAAGGGGGTTTTCTTTTTTTCTTTTATCTTTTAAAAGGGGGGTAACCTGAATATATTACGTAAGTAAAATATATTCAGGTGCAGGGGGGGCTTTTAAGGCCCCACCTGATATATTATATATATTACTTATAATATATATAGGATTTTTGCAAAAGTCGACTTTTGCCCCATTTTACCTGATAAAAGTCCACTTTTTTTGAGGCTTCAAAACACACACTTTCTCGGGGTAACACACACACTTTCTCGGGGTAACACACACACTTTCTCGGGGTAACACACACACTTTCTCGGGGTAAGCTAATCAACTTTACACATAGTTCTAACGTCTCCTATTTACAACTATTTCTATGCCTTTTATTCTGTTGTTTTCTTTATATTCGCTAAAATCTCTAATATAGTGATCTCTGTCTTTCCATAAATTAAGAATTTCCTTGATGTATTTTCTGTATCTGTCACGTTCTGTACCATGATTAATAGTAACCCCTGCTTCTTTAAAAATAGTATCATAAAGAATTTTGTTGCTCGTAGAGTAGTTATTTTTAGTGGCGTGTATTTTTTTCATCCCGTCTATACGGCGTAGCAGATATTATCTTATAGAGGTAATATATTCAGTATTGCGCGTTGCTTCTTTTGTGTTAAGTAAGTTAGGCGAAATCGACAAAATTTGCTTGGTGTACTGTGCGTATTGATATAAGACAGGTATTTTGTTTATTTTATATCCCTCTATAATATTTTCACCGGATTGTACTTCTATTTTGTCAGCATTGAGTAAATAACTTTCTAATGTGGTTTTGTCAACATTTAGTCCACGTGCTTTGGCTTCTTCTGTAAAATCTACTTTTAATAAAATAACCCTGCTTTTATCTATGCTGTTTGTGATAGCTTTAAGAGTTGATGGGTCTATATGTTCGGTTTCGGTCATACCGTTCATGGCTCTGTAAACCATTGCGGGCGTTACTATATCGTTTCCTGCAACATATAAAGAACATATGGCGTTATGGATAGCACGGTCGTAAGCTGTAAATTCACGTTTTCCCATTATAGTTATATTTTTATCGTCATAGGTCAGCGTGTTATATGTGATTATATCACCTTTTTTTCGCATATTTCTTATCACGATAAGTTCTTGTTCGTCTCGGTTTAAAAAATTCTTTGTCATTTCGTTGGCTAATTTATTGTTTGTGATATAAAAAGTTTTTGGGATAATGCTTTTTAAAAACTCTATTTTCTGTGACTCTGTGTATTTTGCGGAA
>JAVIWB010000318.1:0-15122 GCA_031893035.1 Dermolepida albohirtum | reverse complement strand
TTTTATTTCCGGGGTTTTTTAAAAAAATTTTTTTATTGTTTTAATAAAATGTAAAATAGAATATACATTCTATAATTTCTTGTAATTGGCTTACTATTCCTAAAATAAATGTTTTTTGTGAGAAAACCCTACGTGGTAGAAAACAATGATTTCCGTTTTTGAGTACAGTACTGAAAACACAAAAAAAGTGATAATAGTTAAAACAATTTTTAAAAAGTATTTTTTACAGACCTGTGATATTATTATTGAAATAAGTGAATCAATTAAAATAAATAAGCAAATAGAATAAAAAAATTATTTTATATTGTTGAATTTATATAAAGTTCAGCTTCTATATAGTCAGAGCCTGACTCACACATCGGCACTACCCACATGTATAGAGTATTTCAATCCATTAATGATTTTCAAATACAAATACCTGTTGATTAATTACATAACAAATAAATGAACCCCGCAAACATGTAATCAATATACGAATGAATTAATTTGTAAATTGACCAAATATTATCATTTACATTTTTTACCTTTTTGTAGGATATAAAGAATTACGCGATAATGTTTGGTAATAATTCGTAATTCGGAATACGAAGAAAATTAATATTTTGTCCCTTATTTTTTTTTTCTTAAGCGATGAAATATGTGTCTAGGAATGTTTTTTTTACGGGAAGGAAAGACCAAATCCAATTAACGTCGACGAATTATACCTAGTACCACCGATTTTCAAATATTTAGTTGCACCGACCAAGCAAGATACAAGCAGACCTTTTAAAATAATTACGCACGAATGATAAAATCACATTAAGCGAACTGGTTTGAAAACAAGTCATAAAATTTTCCGCCGATCTATGTGCCATTAATTAAATACGCTTAGCATGGTGAGTTCGCAGAATAATACATGCGCCATCTATAATGGTTGTTAGTATTAGCGAACACTACAAATGTGTGTAATGTATTTTTGGGTGCCCCATTAGCGATATAATTTCCACATATGTGCTGCTACACACGCAGGGTAGTTGTAACATAATACATGATTCTACTTGTGTTTCTTTTTCATTTTCTTTTTAAATTTCTTTTTCTTTCCTTAAAAGTTTTTATATCAGTATTTCGATAAATAATTTAATAATTTAGAATTTGAATAAAATATGAAGTAAATACATATAAGTTAATAAAGTAATAATAATAGAACAGTCAGCGGTTCTTAAACTTTTTCTGCCAAGGAGCTTTTGTCAATATTTTTTTCCTTTAGTTTTAGAAAGGGAGAGATAAATATATATACCCCCATAATGTAACGTTGACGAGTTTTAGTTTTCAAAATTTTCCAATTTTGTTGTAATAATTAAATAATCAATTAAAAGTCTCAGGTCGAAAGATTGCTTTTATTTAAAAGCAGATAAAGGGTACAAGTTAGTAATTTTGGACAAAAGTGATTATTTTCGAAGAGTAAGAAACTTAATTTTAGAAGGACCATACGTTGTATACACGAAAACTCCATTACCAAAAATGACTAGAGATACAAAAAACGTGTTTAAAAACTGTCCAATGTTAATAACTCCGAATAAGAATTACAGATTAAGTGTAAGTAATCCGTTGATTCCTAGACTATATTGTTTGCCTAAAATACATAAATCAGGCAACTCAATGAGACGAATTGTCTCAGGGATCAACTCCCCTACTTGCTTAATTTCAAAATGGCTAGTGAATACATTAACCAGAATGGAATTTTAAGAAATATATAAAGAAAAGATGTAGGGGAATTAAATAAAAATATAAAAAGGAAGTAATTTGGTGCGTAGACTTCCGCGGTCGTGATCCATGCTATCTGCTTCTGGGTTTCCGGGCTGGAACCGCGTCACTAGTATATCTGCCGACGTTTCGTACCCATTTGTATGGGACATATTCAGGGCTGAACTACTACACTGAAACGTTTCAGTGCAGTAGTCCCCCCCCCATTCCGGTTGGTTTACTCTCACCAAGAAAAACCGAGGCCTTCGCGGATTATTTGGAAAACTGTTTCTCACCCGTATACAATCATATCGACCTTGATCACATCGACATGGTCAACAACTATCTTCAGATTACCAACCCTTCTCCCTTCAATCCTATCACCCCCGGTGAACTCACCAACATTATCAAAACCCTAAAGAAAAAAAACGTGCTCCTGGTCACGATAACAACACTGCCATCGTCCTGAAAGTCCTACCTCGCAAGGAATTCATGACGTTCCTAAACTTATTAAATGCTGCACTCCGTCTTAATCACTTTCCGGATACCTGGAAGGAAGCTTCTATTATCATGATCAGGAAAGAAGCAGACAATCCAACCTTTCCTCAAAATTATAGACCTATCAGTCTATTACCAGTCATGGGGAAGGTTCTGGAAAAATCTATTCTCTCCCGCCTCCAAGAGCACGCAGAAACTTTCGACATATTTCCACACGAACAGTTTGGTTTTCGCAAGGCCCACTCCACTACCCACCAACTTCATAGGGTAGTGAATCAAATCACCACCAACTTTAACAAAAAACTGGCTACTGGTGCCGTACTTTTTGATATCGCGAAGGCTTTTGATAGAGTATGGCATCAGGGTCTGCTGTACAAACTAATAATAACGCAAACTCCTCCACATATTGTTCATATTATCCATTCTTTCTTGACCAACAGAACCTTTTCCGTTAAAGTTAAAGGTCACAGATCTCTTCCCCACATTATCACTGCTGGAGCTCCCCAGGGTTCAGTACTGTTCCCAACCCTATATAACTTCTTCACTCACGACATCCCACGTCTAAATCATTCGCAACTAGCCTTATTTGCGGACGATACCCTCATCTTCTCTTCTTCGAAATCATTAGTGTTAATCGAAGAGAGACTTCAAGAATCCATAGAGCTCTTGAACTTTGGTTCAGCCTATGGAGGATCAAGATTAACCCGGATAAATCCAAAGTCATTATTTTCGTCAGACATACAAGGAAGAAATCTAGCAATAACCTCGAAATGTTCGACAGAGATATCCCGTGGAACAATTCCATCAAATATCTCGGAATCATTCTAGATTCCCGTCTAACATGGAAACTACACACTGAAGCTATAGCCAATAGAGCCATGGCGGCTCTATCCCAACTATACTCACTCATTGCTGGCAACAACAAACTTAATCTTAACATGAAACTCCTACTGTATAAACAAGTCATTCCCCCAACAATGACTTATACCATCCCTATTTTGGGTCATCCTGCTAATACGCACATTAACAGACTTCAAATAAAACAAAATAAAGTCGCTAGAACCATAGTTGCTCCTCCCTGGTTTGTCAGTAATGCAAGGATTCACGAGGATGTCCAATTACCTCTACTAAAGGACTACGCCAAAGAATTGGCTAAATCCTACTTCTCCACTGTCGATGTACATGCCACCACAGGACATTCTTCTCGACGACCCCCCGTAAATCCCACTCATCATAATCACTAAAGAATTCATCACACGAACTATAAAGTTCAATTTCAAGATCCCTTCACCCTTTAGTATCATCATTACTCTATACTTCAAACCTACGGGGAGATATTAATCACACCATAGTGTTTCACACAGGATCCCCTCTTCAAACACACCATTCTCAATAACGAATTCGAGGTAAAAGAATAAAGTTCAACCTCAGTACTAATGTAAAGAAGATGAAGAAGGTAGCTCAATTACTGTTTTGTAGCTATGGGTATGTATATAAGATCATTTTAATATACAGTTGTTGTATTTTTTTTTTTTAGACTCCGCAACTATTTATAACATTATTAACCAATCTCTCCCGGACGACTTTGTAAGTTTTAATAAAATTTTTATATTTTTAAATTAATTTTCTTATTTTATTTAATTTTTAGCGAGAACCATTAGTGGTCTTTGAAGGTCAGGGACCTGCACCAGATCATCCGCCGGAGGATCTGGTATTTGAGCTTATTGTGTTGGATTTGGAAAGTCGCCCCCATGTGTTCCGCGCGAGCGTGGAACACACGTTATTTATTGTTAATTATTATAAGCCCTGGTGAGTCTTTTATTTCTATGCATTTCAAAAAAATTTATTTATTTTTCTTGTTTTAGACAATAAATAGCTAAAAATGTTTATTGTAGTTTTCTTTACCCTACTTAATATGATTTTATTTCAATTAATATATAATACTTAATTAAACAAGACATGAATTACTTTATTACAGAAAACATATATTAAAATTTTGAGTATGTCTTTTTGATGTGTTCTAGAAAAACTTTAATTAGCCTCAAAATTTGTATGTCAATATTATGTTGTATTGAAAGTATTCCTATGTGTTTTATTTTATTACGTTGAGCTCATTTAAAGTTTGTCATTTCTATGTTAATATATTTTTATTCTTGTTTTATAATATACCAATAAAAATTATTATGGTAAACAGATGTGATGTTATTTTTGATTAGTTGGTTAGTATACTTTTAGAAAAAATCTGTTTTAAATTTAGAAAATATTAAATTCCGGTGAAAATTAAAGATTTATATAAAATTGAACAATAAAATAATTTAAGTATAAATGTATACGGTTTGACATTAATTCAGAAACTTAAAATTATGATGTTTATGATATATGTTAATTTATTATTGATTGATGAAGGGAGGAAATATCATTACGTATTCATTAAAAATCTCTCTAGATTGATTTCATCTCGAATAAAATAGTCATAAATGTCAATTGTACTGATCTGTTTTACCTCTAAATACTGTATATGTATTTTTTAATATACATACATCTAATGTTATGAAGTATCATACTTTAAATAAAAACCGTAAATATATTTGTAGATTTCTACGTTTGATTTATAAGTTAAAATATTTAGTATAGCGGCAAGACATGTTGAAACAAGAATTGTTCGAGAACAGAGTTATTTAATGAATAATAAATATAACAATTTTGTATTCATCTCTTTTTGAAACATTCGGGAAAAATTTTTATTAACCACAAAATTTTGATAAAAATATTTGTTATTATTTGGTTGTATAAATTAATGATCTCGATGTACTTTATTTCGTTACACCAAATGCACTCAAGTGTCGCGTTTCTCCGTGTTTATTCGTAAATACTTTTATTTTTGATCTTATACTAATACAAAATCTTTTTAGTATTAAAAAAATGGCTTGCGATAAGTGTGGAAAGGTTTTCGTTCACATGGACATTCTGTGTAGACATCCGTGTGTGAACACGTGTGGTACCTGCTGAGAGACGTTCACGATGAGGGACAGCCTAATGCGTCATTACAAGAGAGCTCATCCTCTGGAAAGCACTGCACCACCTTCCAGGAGGAGCGAGCCATAAACGAATTATGACGACTTCGAGGTATGTATGGAGCACGTTTAAGCGTAAAAATTTATTAGATTATTGAAATTTTTATTTAAAAACAGACGTGTTATTAGATATTTTTTGGATCTCTCATATATATGTAATAATTAGTCGTAATTTTTTTTATGCGCAAAGCTGTATTAAATAAGGGAATTAGAGGTAAATATTTGCTTCTTCTTATCAAACAAAAAATAAGGAAATAAAAAGCCACATATACGTTTATAATTTCGCATTTTTTATTTTAATTTTAATATATATTATACAATACATGCTCATGATATAGCAACAATACTTTTATTTAATATATTTAACAGCTTTTTTTTGTGGTGTGTCTCCATGTAAATTTAAAATACGTAACGTCTTTATGCTAAAAAAGCCACAAATACGTTTATCGAATTTTTATTTCAATACATACTGATGATTATTTTACATCTTTAATTGTTCCTTATGCAGTAAACGAAATTGTTTTTTCTTTATGCAAGCCTCCACAGTTTTTCTTTGATGGTGGTGGCCCATCAATTTGGTTATCACTATTATTGTAATGTTCCATGCGAGAGAGGATGCTAGAATTTCGCTATCGATAATGCCCCAACTCTTGTCTTGAGTATTCTTAAAAGAATATATTCAATTAAGTTCGGATCGACGTTAAACAAGTTCCCTTGGTTTTTATCTACAAATTTAATTGCTTCTAATACTTTCTTCATATATTCAGCGTCGTATTCACACATTCTTTACGTCTTACTTCAAACACTAGTTTAAGTAAACTGTTCTGTTTTGTTAATTTTCCAATAGCTATCCCTCCCTATAAAATAATATAGCAGCAGATCTGAACGGGTATAATCGTGATATATTTGGAATTATTGCGTAATATTATGACATTACTAACTTATATATGCAAAGTAATTCTAATTTGACTGCGAAACAGGTTCGATTGCGATATTTTTGAAATTTTTATAACAACCAAAAGTCAAGGTTAATAGTTTTCATATAAAGCCATCTCATTACAGATTTCATCAGTCCCCAATATAAAATTGTCCAGAACACATCGATTGTTGGGTTTGTGTAGAAAAAATCGTTGTCTGTGACGTTTGTTGAAACTCCAGAGGTGTTTGAATGGCACGAACACAGAATGTCGACGGCCGATAGGCACAGATTTAACCGAAGAATAGAACAAGTGGAAATAATATTAAAATTTATTTTCACTCCTACACATAGGGATCGCACATATCGAGAGCGTTTTGAACCTTTTCTGGTCATCAACATACAAGGGTTTAACGTTCCAACATTTTGTCCTAAAGAAATATCTGTAACCGATGGGGCCCGATCACTTCATATGCTATTCAGACCATCAGTGCCGTTTCGAAAATTATCTGTTGATGAAAAGGATGAAGTTTGTTAAGGGGCATCAAAAGAGCGATTATTTAAAAACTGTTTTAGATATGAACATTATAAATTTGGAATATATTAATAACGCGCCAAAACTTAATAAGAACAGCAATGCATGCTATAATCCAAACGTTCTAATAGTGTTTGTACATGAAAAAATGTGGACATTCTATATAACTTTATTTCTCAAAACAGATATAATATTTGATAAAATATTGCACATAAAAATATGTTTAATAAAAATTGATATTGATATTCTACATTTATGTCTTAAAAATGAAAGAAAAAGCGATCATTGAAGAAAAACTACTAGTCGGTCAATCTACTTATTTACTAAATAATAGTGGAACTAAATGGATAGTCGAAGGTCTAAGTCCTGCTACTGGTTTTGAGCCCATCATTCAAATTCGTTCATCGAATAATTGCATCTTCTTCACAACAGATGAGTGGGAAGAATTTTGCAAGACGGAGGGATGCAGCCCTAATCATAACATGGAATGTCGTACGTATAAAGACATACGCGTGATTCGTCTCAAGAGTCCTGATAAACAAATTGTTTTATCTCAAGACACATACAACATCTTCAACTTGATGGAATTACTACATAAAAAATTATCTGTTCTAAAGAGTACGGATTTTGTTCAATTCTATAATTCAATGTTGCAGGCTTGTATTCATATGTCTGGTGATGTATACAGCAACATAAAGACACTATTATCTTGTAATATTACTTCTTTAAATGTTTTGTATATGTATGAAATCTTATACTAAATTGCAATACTTTACATTTTGATGTAGAAGTAATGAGATTAGGTTGTTGATTTAATATTATGCTTAATAAAACATGTTATTTCTACATCTATGTCTTTTATTTTAACGACTTTAAAAATTATTGTGTAATATTTCTAGAATATACAGTTGCTGAAAACATGATGTAACATGACTTTAAGAAATTTCTAGATATATTACGTAATATTACCCCCACCACACCTGAAGTTGTGACTTAGTTAGTGACTGTTAGTTGTGTTAACAGGTGTTGTGACACCTGTTAACTGCTGCTTAATGTGTCAGTAGTACATTTGGTACGGCTGGTGGTGGCAGTGTTTCTCTGTGTGTGTGCTTCTATTTTTTGGTAAGAAATTTTCCCTTCATTTAAATTATATATACAGTCTGGAATATTAAAATGTATTATCAGATAATATACATATAATATTGCCGCCATCTTGGTGCGGCATCTTGTTTCGAAAATTTGAGCGCCATCTTGTTTCGAAAATTTGAGACCCATTTTATTTTTCAAAATTTACGGCCCTTTTGACTTGGGACCGCCGTCTTGTTTTTGAAGCTTTTTCCACAGAACCTCGTATAATTATTTTAACAACTTTTTGATCACACCGCGTATATTGGGATCACCATTTTTAATTTAAAATTATATATATAGTCTGGAATATTAAAATATATTGCCTGATACATAGTCTTTAAGTTTATTGCCGCCATCTTGGTGCGCCATCTTGTTTCGAAAACTTTAGTGCCATTTTGTTTTGAAAATTTGAGCCCCATCTTGTTTTTAAAATTTGAGCGCCATCTTGTTTTGAAAATTTGGCCGCCATCTTGTTTTAAAACTTTTTCACCGAACCTCGTATGTTTATTTTTTACAATTTTTTGATCGCACTCTGTATATCGTGATGTCATCGGAGACGGAGGCGGGTCCAGAACCGGCCAAAGCTCTCTACTAAAATAGGATTGTTAATTGTACAAATTAAAAAAATTGGGTAAGTACAGGCGAACATTTACAGAATACTTTTGTAGGGAGAGATATAAATAGCTTTTGTTATAGAGAAGCTAAGATACCAGCAAGAAGTTCTACCCAGAGTAGGAAAAAATTCTGCTCGAGAGCACAATTTTATTTAATTCGTTCGTTTTAAAATTTGTGCTCGCGAGTTTTACTATTTAATTTGCGAGCACAAACTCAACTCGTGAGCAGAGTAGGAAAAAATTCTGCTCGCGAGCACAATTTTATTCAATTCGTTCGTTTTAAAATTTGTGCTCGCGAGTTTTATTATTAAACTCGGGAACACAAATTCAACTCGTGAGCAGAGTAGGAAAAAATTCTGCTCGCGGGTACAATTTTATTTAATTCGTTCGTTTTAAAATTTGTACTAACGAGTTTTATTATTTAAGTCGCGAGCACAAACTCAACGACTATGTAAACGGGGTAATTGAAGAATCTAGGTCGTAAGAATTTTGTATACACCGCTTCCTTAGGTTCCTCCTGCTCAATTTTCTTCAAATTTATACTTATTACTTATGTGTTTGTACCTACTATGAATGTACATATATTTTATAGTTTTGTATAACTCCCTCAAGCCTGATTGTATAAGGTAAAACCTACCATTTTCTTACGAGGAATAAGTCAAACAAGTAATGGCCTTAAATAGTCAGCCATCAAAAAGTAATTATTAATCTGAATATCATTGATCAACTTAGTTTATAGTTTTTCATCTTAATTTGTTAATAAATTTATTATATAGCTTTTATATATTAATTTGCATATCGTTGTTCAATTTAGTAGGCAAATGCACTATTTACTAAATAAATTGTTTAAAATACCGTTCAATTAATTTATATTAGATAAAAACAGACATACATTTACAAATGTCACTTCTTTGTCATTGTAGTTTTCTTGAGTCGTTTAAGATTTACCATTGCAAATCCTTGAATATTTGATAACTCCTGTGTAATACGTATTCACATCTCTATTCTTAATGGAAATTGAATATACTTCTAAAACTATGAAAATAATTGATCAAATGCACTATTTAGTAAATAAAATGAATAACAACATTAATACAGTTCAAAAAATATGTATTCAAACTACTATTAAGAAAATTGTTTCCCAGAAAATTTAATTCTTATATTTTTATATCAAATAGAATGTTTAAGTAAACTTAAGATTAACAGAACCCGTTCGCATTTAATGTATGACTAATGACGAACAATTGGTCACTCGTTTTTGAAAATACTGAATAATTATAATAATAAGTCCCATTCTAGAGTGAATGTACAAGGTATTTCGAAAAGAACATACGTATTTCGAATGCATGTATTTATTAAACTTTAAGACATACGAATATGAAATTTTACACACGTATTAACGACCCTCTGAAATTCAGATTACAGATGTTCAATACGTTCTCCATCAGCGACACGAACAATATCACATCGATACTCCTCCCATACTCGGGCAAGCATGTCCTTCGTCACTGATGTTATGGCAGTACGGATCCGGTTCTTCAACTCTTCCAGGTTCTGTGGAGTGGTGGTACATAAACGTTGTCTTTAACGAAACCCCCACAGGAAGAAGTCATAGGGTGTCAAATCCAGTGACCGTGAAGCCCAGCTGAGACATGCTAAGTCGCCAGCTCCTTGATGACCAATCCAATGGTTGGTAGAGTTTCATTCAGATATTCACGCACTTGGCGACTCCAGTGAGGGGGTGCCCTTCTTGTTGAAAAATGAAGTTGTCGTTGTGCAGCCTCGGAAACAACCAGTTTTGTAACTTAGCGAGATACTGCTGACCGTTAACCGTGTTTCCATCAAAGAAGAATGGGCTGTAAACAGATGATCGGGATATCGCACATTGATTTTAGAAAATTCAAATTCGGACATTGTGTTTATTTACCAGACTACTAATATGGAAAGTCGCTTCATCACTGAACACGGTGCGTTGTGCGAAAGTGTTAATTGTAAACAGAATCGTGAATCTCGTTACAAAATGCCACACGTTTCCGTTTGTCATCAGGACGCAGAGCTTATAACAACTGTAACTTGTACAGCTTCATAACCAACCGACGTCTCAAAAACCGCAAATTGTTGGTGTAGGCAGTTGTAACTCCCACTGGCACGACGAGTTGTTTTTGAAGGATTACGTTGGAAAGCAGTTTGAATTCGTGCAACATTTTCTTCAGAAACACGAGGGCGGCCAGGACTCTTTCCTTTATACAGACTTGTTCATTCTAGAATTAGATATGCGCTGTCCACAAGTGGAAAGAGTGCAGTTAGGTTAAAGCGCGCGAGAAAGGAGGATAGAATATCTCTCACTGGCAGTTTCGTTTTCTCCCACTTTTGTATTGCAAACAACTTCCCCTACTTTCTCGCGTGAACCTTCTTATTCTAGTAAACAAATATCTGAAGTAGTTGACGTAAAACCTCTAACAGTTCGTCGTATTCTACACTAGGATTTTTAAAAGTTTCTTTTAATTTTTTCATTGTTTGAAAATCTTTTTAATTTTTAGAATTTTCTATTTCATTTATTTCAAGAATATTTTATTAGTTTCACGCCAAACGGCAAAACATTTCAAGAAAATAGCCATGTTTGAAAATCTTTTTAATTTTTAGAATTTTCTATTTCATTTATTTCAAGAATATTTTATTAGTTTCACGCCAACCGGCAAAACATTTCAAGAATATAGCCATGTTTGAAAATCTTTTTAATTTTTAGAATTTTCTATTTCATTTATTTCAAGAATATTTTATTAGTTTCACGCCAAACGGCAAAACATTTCAAGAATATAGCCATGTTTGAAAATCTTTTTAATTTTTAGAATTTTCTATTTCATTTATTTCAAGAATATTTTATTAGTTTCACGCCAAACGGCAAAACATTTCAAGAAAATGTTTGAAAATCTTTTTAATTTTTAGAATTTTCTATTTCATTTATTTCAAGAATATTTTATTAGTTTCACGCTAAACGGCAAAACATTTCAAGAAAATAGCCATGTTGCATTTTATTAAAAGATTCAAATAAAATGCATCAAATAATTTATACAATTCAAAAATGTAGGTACGTATTGTCAATGCATAATGATTTACAGCCCTGACCTACACACATCATGTCGCTGGTGACGACTGATTTCAGACATTCTCACTCGTAACACGCGAGAAAGTAGGGGAAGTTGTTTGCAATACAAAAGTGGGAGAAAACGAAACTGCCAGTGAGAGATATTCTATCCTCCTTTCTCGCGCGCTTTAACCTAACTGCACTCTTTCCACTTGTGGACAGCGCATATCTAATTCTAGAATGAACAAGTCTGTATACACATTCTGTATCTACAAATTGTCGATACCATCTGCGAATGTTCCACCCATTCGGAGGATCAATTTGGTAGCTCAACCTGAAACGTCTTTGCACTGTAATCACGGAATTGCACTCCGCAAACTCGAGAACACAAAATGATATCTACTGCGGAGTACCCATTTTAAACATATGACGGTTACCAAGAAAAGCAGAAGACAATTGATATATAGCGGCTATTAAATAAACTAGACTATCCATTCATTTCTGCAATAGCCGACACGAGGCGTAGCGATCGATAATTTGGACAAAATAATACTTTGTAATACGTATATTCTTTTTGAAACACGATGTATTTTATATATATGGATTGCTTCAGCGACCACAAGTTCTACTAAACTTGAGCAAAGAATGCAAGTATTTAGGATGAAGTAAGGAAATCTGAATAAGAAAATTAATGTAATAATGTCGATGCCTAAAATTTTCGGCATTCAAAATATGTAATACATATATACATACATATGTAAGGTACATGCTGTGTTTTCCAAAAAATATATTTAATGCTTACATGATCTCTAATAGATAGAATTTAAAAATATATAATAATGATACACTTTTATTTGCTATTTGTACGTTTTATATTTATAATATATTAATAGTATTAATACCATAAAATATATAAATGTATATTTTATGGCATTCAAAGGCATTGATAAATTAAAGAATCGCTTCTTCTTATCTTCTGTTATTAAGACACTTGTAAATACATAGGATTTCATCAGCAAGTGAAATTGCTTGAATTTTTTTCACAACAGTGCCGAGTGTTTTATGTGTTTTTTATAGATATCCAAGTATATCACACAAATATACCAAGTGTAAAGGCATATTAAATTTGAAATGTGCTTATACATATGTATTTGACTAAAAAAAACCGCAATAGAAAATTATATTATAATACCAATCACCCAACACTGCTTCTGTTAAATTTTACCCGAGTATGAAAATAGCATCCGATTGAATGATTTGAGTAAAATGCTGGATTTGTTTTGCAAGCAGTAACAATTTGCATAAATATAAAGATAGTGTTAAAGTAACCAATACTTTGCTGTCTTTATCAAATTAATATCACATGTTTACCTTGAATAGATAACAGGTAACCGATACTTTGCTGTCTTTATTAAGTGAATATCACAGATTTACTTTAAATGTATTGTTGCAAAGTTGAAAACAGTGAAATCGCAAATTCGTCATAAAGACAACGATGTAAGTGTGTTTGTAGCATAATACAAAGTTTCATTGGTTTACATGGCAAAACAATTTATCATATTTAAAATAAACAAATTTTTGTATTCTTCTAATTATATTAATTGGATTGAAAATTCTTCAACATCATGCATTATTTTCTGTTTACTTTATTATTCTCAAACACCTTATTATAGAGTATAAAGGTTTATATTATATTTAAACGTCACCGTTTTCGATGTATGTACATATGCCTAAAATAAATTTACTAAAAGATAATATGTATGTAACTTAATACCTATTAAAAATCCGAAACAATCAAAATATGTCTACACCTGATATATATACAACTTAAAATACAGTCGATATATTTTATAATATTTATAGTTCGTGAATCTTTTATACCCTTTGATAAAATTTACAAGAGCGCCGCCTTCTGCCTGATGCCAAATTTGGGATAACAGATTACGGCTATAGTTGCACGGGGGTGGTAGGTACATATTTATCTTAAATTTCAATATTTACCTTGTAACGAATTCCCGTTCGTTGGTCGTAATTGACTTTTAATAGAGCGGGTTGTATACTGAATTAGGAAAAAAACGCTGGCAGCCAATTAACACAGATCTGTTTAAAACGTGTGATATTTTTTAGAACTTTGATTGAAGAGAATATTTTAGTAAAGTATGCAATTTGTTTTTGTTAATTATTAGCATTTTTTATGTTCGTTTGCTTAGTCAAGAAACTAACATTTATATTGAAACAGTCGAGGTATTAAAATATTTCTAATATTTTATTTGACCAGCGGTGTATATAGCGATAAAGGTTCCATTGATAGTTTAAAAGTGTCTGTAATGCGTATGTGCACTCCACCCGCATACGTCAGGAAACTGTTGTCTTTAGCCTGAACTAGTGGATATATAAAGGTTCGGTTTTCAGTAAGAGAACCTTCTTAAGCACGACTTCGTTCACTTCCTTCCTCCTTCACCTAACGTCGCCTGAGCGTCGAGTCGGATGTTCGCTGGCTGGCTTTTGTGCATTTGAGGCATCAGTACCATGTCGGGCGTCACTCTCCACTGTTACCCCTTCTACCGCATCCAGTTTGGCGCTCGGCATTTCGTATATTTATTAAAAACATCGCCGTATTTATATATAGGCACGCCTATGGATATAGATAAATATGTGTGTCGAAATATATTTAGTTACCGTATTGGTTTTAAATTTTTAAGTCGTTTTAGCAAAATATTTATTTATTTCCTATGCTTGAGTATATTTATGCGTGCGATTTTCGAAGACCTTGATTTTGTTTGTATGTTTTAAGTCCTTTTTTGGACTGCAGCTATTAGCACTCGCAAGTGCAAGGCACACCTTTGCGTCTCCCCATATCTAGGCCGGTGCTGTACGTATATCAGATGCATTCGTTCAACAGCTTTGTAACAGGGCGAATTGGTGCCTATTGACCAGCCTTTAGCTCTAAACTAGTGAGCGATATATATATAGTTGTTTGAATCAATCAGTGATCTTTAAGAGTTCGTTAACACCTCCAGGGCTCCTATTATCGCCGTTATGTTATTGCCACCGTTCTACTAGAATCGTCCCATTGCTACAGTTTATCTATATTCTATGCCGTTTTATCGCTTTTTCCACTTAGGGTACCGTTCCGTGGCGGCGAGTTGATTCCTGTCCTCCAGAGTTTAATCGGAGACGTGGAACATGATAAGTAGAATCTAGACTTTATTTGCTTCGTTCTAACATCGATCGGGAAAATATACACCCAAAACCAGGTATTTCAGAAATCATGTTAATAACTTGAACGATAGTTTTTTTTTCCTTGTGGAATATATTTATACATATTTTAGTTAGCTACAACTTTAATCACAAATTTAATCAAATATATAATAGAAGCACAACTGCTAATCGGCTAAAAACATTTAATTACATCAATTTCCTAATTTATCAGTACTAGTTAATCTGACGTCTGTGAACTCAGTACACATATATATATATATATATTGTTACACTCCGCATACAAATAATAATTCTCTATATTATGTTTTTTTTAAATTAAGTTATTTAA
>JAVIWB010000317.1:0-14946 GCA_031893035.1 Dermolepida albohirtum | reverse complement strand
ATGTAGCGTTATGCGGAAACTGACTTTCAAAAGTGATTGTTTTTTAGGTGTGTACTTATAGATTGTGACACGACTGTTACGCTGCTTCAAACCAGAACATTGTATCTCTTCTCGTTCCGAAGTTATTAGCGACCTTAGAACGCCATCAGACAGAGCTCACATGTAGCGTTAGGCGGAAACTGACTTTCAAAAGTGATTGTTTTTTAGGTGTGTGCTTATAGATTGTGACACGACTGTTACGCTGCTTCAAACCAGAACATTGTATCTCTTCTCGTTCCGAAGTTATTAGCGACCTTAGAACGCCATCAGACAGAGCTCACATGTAGCGTTAGGCGGAAACTGACTTTCAAAAGTGATTGTTTTTTAGGTGTGTACTATAGATTGTGACACGACTGTTACGCTGCTTCAAACCAGAACATTGTATCTCTTCTCGTTCCGAAGTTATTAGCGACCTTAGAACGCCATCAGACAGAGCTCACATGTAGCGTTAGGCGGAAACTGACTTTCAAAAGTGATTGTTTTTTAGGTGTGTACTTATAGATTGTGACACGACTGTTACGCTGCATCAAACCAGAACATTGTATCTCTTCTCGTTCCGAAGTTATTAGCGACCTTAGAACGCCATCAGACAGAGCTCACATGTAGCGTTAGGCGGAAACTGACTTTCAAAAGTGATTGTTTTTTAGGTGTGTACTTATAGATTGTGACACGACTGTTACGCTGCTTCAAACCAGAACATTGTATCTCTTCTCGTTCCGAAGTTATTAGCGACCTTAGAACGCCATCAGACAGAGCTCACATGTAGCGTTAGGCGGAAACTGACTTTCAAAAGTGATTGTTTTTTAGGTGTGTACTTATAGATTGTGACACGACTGTTACGCTGCTTCAAACCAGAACATTGTATCTCTTCTCGTTCCGAAGTTATTAGCGACCTTAGAACGCCATCAGACAGAGCTCACATGTAGCGTTATGCGGAAACTGACTTTCAAAAGTGATTGTTTTTTAGGTGTGTACTTATAGATTGTGACACGACTGTTACGCTGCTTCAAACCAGAACATTGTATCTCTTCTCGTTCCGAAGTTATTAGCGACCTTAGAACGCCATCAGACAGAGCTCACATGTAGCGTTAGGCGGAAACTGACTTTCAAAAGTGATTGTTTTTTAGGTGTGTACTTATAGATTGTGACACGACTGTTACGCTGCTTCAAACCAGAACATTGTATCTCTTCTCGTTCCGAAGTTATTAGCGACCTTAGAACGCCATCAGACAGAGCCCACATGTAGCGTTAGTCGGAAACTGACTTTCAAAAGTGATTGTTTTTTAGGTGTGTACTTATAGATTGTGACACGACTGTTACGCTGCTTCAAACCAGAACATTGTATCTCTTCTCGTTCCGAAGTTATTAGCGACCTTAGAACGCCATCAGACAGAGCTCACATGTAGCGTTAGGCGGAAACTGACTTTCAAAAGTGATTGTTTTTTAGGTGCGTACTTATAGATTGTGACACGGCTGTTACGCTGCTTCAAACCAGAACATTGTATCTCTTCTCGTTCCGAAGTTATTAGCGACCTTAGAACGCCATCAGACAGAGCCCACATGTAGCGTTAGTCGGAAACTGACTTTCAAAAGTGATTGTTTTTAGGTGTGTACTTATAGATTGTGATACGACTGTTACGCTGCTTCAAACCAGAACATTGTATCTCTTCTCGTTCCGAAGTTATTAGCGACCTTAGAACGCCATCAGACAGAGCTCACATGTAGCGTTAGGCGGAAACTGACTTTCAAAAGTGATTGTTTTTTAGGTGTGTACTTATAGATTGTGACACGACTGTTACGCTCCTTCAAACCAGAACATTGTATCTCTTCTCGTTCCGAAGTTATTAGCGACCTGAGAACGCCATCAGACAGAGCTCACATGTAGCGTTAGGCGGAAACTGACTTTCAAAAGTGATTGTTTTTTAGGTGTGTACTTATAGATTGTGACACGACTGTTACGCTGCTTCAAACCAGAACATTGTATCTCTTCTCGTTCCGAAGTTATTAGCGACCTTAGAACGCCATCAGACAGAGCTCACATGTAGCGTTAGGCGGAAACTGACTTTCAAAAGTGATTGTTTTTTAGGTATGTACTTATAGATTGTGACACGACTGTTACGCTGCTTCAAAACCAGAACATTGTATCTCTTCTCGTTCCGAAGTTATTAGCGACCTTGTGAACGCCATCAGGCAGAGCTCACATGTAGCGTTATGCGGAAACTGACTTTCAAAAGTGATTGTTTTTTAGGTGTGTACTTATAGATTGTGACACGACTGTTACGCTGCTTCAAACCAGAACATTGTATCTCTTCTCGTTCCGAAGTTATTAGCGACCTTAGAACGCCATCAGACAGAGCTCACATGTAGCGTTAGGCGGAAACTGACTTTCAAAAGTGATTGTTTTTTTAGGTGTGTACTTATAGATTGTGACACGACTGTTACGCTGCTTCAAACCAGAACATTGTATCTCTTCTCGTTCCGAAGTTATTAGCGACCTTAGAACGCCATCAGACAGAGCTCACATTTAGCGTTAGGCGGAAACTGACTTTCAAAAGTGATTGTTTTTTAGGTGTGTACTTATAGATTGTGACACGACTGTTACGCTGCTTCAAACCAGAACATTGTATCTCTTCTCGTTCCGAAGTTATTAGCGACCTTAGAACGCCATCAGACAGAGCTCACATGTAGCGTTAGGCGGAAACTGACTTTCAAAAGTGATTGTTTTTTAGGTGTGTACTTATAGATTGTGACACGACTGTTACGCTGCTTCAAACCAGAACATTGTATCTCTTCTCGTTCCGAAGTTATTAGCGACCTTAGAACGCCATCAGGCAGAGCTCACATGTAGCGTTAGGCGGAAACTGACTTTCAAAAGTGATTGTTTTTTAGGTGTGTACTTATAGATTGTGACACGACTGTTACGCTGCTTCAAACCAGAACATTGTATCTCTTCTCGTTCCGAAGTTATTAGCGACCTTAGAACGCCATCAGACAGAGCTCACATGAAGCGTTAGGCGGAAACTGACTTTCAAAAGTGATTGTTTTTTAGGTGTGTACTTATAGATTGTGACACGGCTGTTACGCTGCTTCAAACCAGAACATTGTATCTCTTCTCGTTCCGAAGTTATTAGCGACCTTAGAACGCCATCAGACAGAGCCCACATGTAGCGTTAGGCGGAAACTGACTTTCAAAAGTGATTGTTTTTTAGGTGTGTACTTATAGATTGTGACACGACTGTTACGCTGCTTCAAACCAGAACATTGTATCTCTTCTCGTTCCGAAGTTATTAGCGACCTTAGAACGCCATCAGACAGAGCTCACATGTAGCGTTAGGCGGAAACTGACTTTCAAAAGTGATTGTTTTTTAGGTGTGTAACTTATAAGATTGTGACACGACTGTTACGCTCCTTCAAACCAGAACATTGTATCTCTTCTCGTTCCGAAGTTATTAGCGACCTTAGAACGCCATCAGACAGAGCTCACATGTAGCGTTAGGCGGAAACTGACTTTCAAAAGTGATTGTTTTTTAGGTGTGTACTTATAGATTGTGACACGACTGTTACGCTGCTTCAAACCAGAACATTGTATCTCTTCTCGTTCCGAAGTTATTAGCGACCTTAGAACGCCATCAGACAGAGCTCACATGTAGCGTTAGGCGGAAACTGACTTTCAAAAGTGATTGTTTTTTAGGTGTGTACTTATAGATTGTGACACGACTGTTACGCTGCTTCAAACCAGAACATTGTATCTCTTCTCGTTCCGAAGTTATTAGCGACTTTAGAACGCCATCAGACAGAGCTCACATGTAGCGTTAGTCGGAAACTGACTTTCAAAAGTGATTGTTTTTTATTCGTGTACTTATAGATTGTGACATGATTGTTACGCTGCTTCAATTCAGAACATTGTATCTCTTCTCGTTCCGAAGTTATTAGCGACTTTAGAACGCCATAAGACAGAGCTCACATGTAGCGTTAGGCGGAAACTGACTTTCAAAAGTGATTGTTTTTTAGGTGCGTACTTATAGATTGTGACACGACTGTTACGCTGCTTCAAACCAGAACATTGTATCTCTTCTCGTTCCGAAGTTATTAGCAACCTTAGAACGCCATCAGACAGAGCTCACATGTAGCGTTAGTCGGAAACTGACTTTCAAAAGTGGTTGTTTTTTAGGTGTGTACTTATAGATTGTGACACAACTGTTACGCTGCTTCAAACCAGAACATTGTATCTCTTCTCGTTCCGAAGTTATTAGCGACCTTAGAACGCCATCAGACAGAGCTCACATGTAGCGTTAGGCGGAAACTGACTTTCAAAAGTGATTGTTTTTTAGGTGTGTACTTATAGATTGTGACACGACTGTTACGCTCCTTCAAACCAGAACATTGTATCTCTTCTCGTTCCGAAGTTATTAGCGACCTTAGAACGCCATCAGACAGAGCTCACATGTAGCGTTAGGCGGAAACTGACTTTCAAAAGTGATTGTTTTTTAGGTGTGTACTTATAGATTGTGACACGACTGTTACGCTGCTTCAAACCAGAACATTGTATCTCTTCTCGTTCCGAAGTTATTAGCGACCTTAGAACGCCATCAGACAGAGCTCACATGTAGCGTTAGGCGGAAACTGACTTTCAAAAGTGATTGTTTTTTAGGTGTGTACTTATAGATTGTGACACGACTGTTACGCTGCTTCAAACCAGAACATTGTATCTCTTCTCGTTCCGAAGTTATTAGCGACCTTAGAACGCCATCAGACAGAGCTCACATGTAGCGTTAGGCGGAAACTGACTTTCAAAAGTGATTGTTTTTTAGGTGTGTACTTATAGATTGTGACACGACTGTTACGCTGCTTCAAACCAGAACATTGTATCTCTTCTCGTTCCGAAGTTATTAGCGACCTTAGAACGCCATCAGACAGAGCTCACATGTAGCGTTATGCGGAAACTGACTTTCAAAAGTGATTGTTTTTTAGGTGTGTACTTATAGATTGTGACACGACTGTTACGCTGCTTCAAACCAGAACATTGTATCTCTTCTCGTTCCGAAGTTATTAGCGACAGAACGCCATCAGACAGAGCTCACATGTAGCGTTAGGCGGAAACTGACTTTCAAAAGTGATTGTTTTTTAGGTGTGTACTTATAGATTGTGACACGACTGTTACGCTGCTTCAAACCAGAACATTGTATCTCTTCTCGTTCCGAAGTTATTAGCGACCTTAGAACGCCATCAGACAGAGCTCACATGTAGCGTTAGGCGGAAACTGACTTTCAAAAGTGATTGTTTTTTAGGTGTGTACTTATAGATTGTGACACGACTGTTACGCTGCTTCAAACCAGAACATTGTATCTCTTCTCGTTCCGAAGTTATTAGCGACCTTAGAACGCCATCAGACAGAGCTCACATGTAGCGTTAGGCGGAAACTGACTTTCAAAAGTGATTGTTTTTTAGGTGTGTACTTATAGATTGTGACACGACTGTTACGCTGCTTCAAACCAGAACATTGTATCTCTTCTCGTTCCGAAGTTATTAGCGACCTTAGAACGCCATCAGACAGAGCTCACATGTAGCGTTAGGCGGAAACTGACTTTCAAAAGTGATTGTTTTTTAGGTGTGTACTTATAGATTGTGACACGACTGTTACGCTGCTTCAAACCAGAACATTGTATCTCTTCTCGTTCCGAAGTTATTAGCGACCTTAGAACGCCATCAGACAGAGCTCACATGTAGCGTTATGCGGAAACTGACTTTCAAAAGTGATTGTTTTTTAGGTGTGTACTTATAGATTGTGACACGACTGTTACGCTGCTTCAAACCAGAACATTGTATCTCTTCTCGTTCCGAAGTTATTAGCGACCTTAGAACGCCATCAGACAGAGCTCACATGTAGCGTTAGGCGGAAACTGACTTTCAAAAGTGATTGTTTTTTAGGTGTGTACTTATAGATTGTGACACGACTGTTACGCTGCTTCAAACCAGAACATTGTATCTCTTCTCGTTCCGAAGTTATTAGCGACCTTAGAACGCCATCAGACAGAGCTCACATGTAGCGTTAGGCGGAAACTGACTTTCAAAAGTGATTGTTTTTTAGGTGTGTACTTATAGATTGTGACACGACTGTTACGCTGCTTCAAACCAGAACATTGTATCTCTTCTCGTTCCGAAGTTATTAGCGACCTTAGAACGCCATCAGACAGAGCTCACATGTAGCGTTAGGCGGAAACTGACTTTCAAAAGTGATTGTTTTTTAGGTGTGTACTTATAGATTGTGACACGACTGTTACGCTGCTTCAAACCAGAACATTGTATCTCTTCTCGTTCCGAAGTTATTAGCGACCTTAGAACGCCATCAGACAGAGCTCACATGTAGCGTTAGGCGGAAACTGACTTTCAAAAGTGATTGTTTTTTAGGTGTGTACTTATAGATTGTGACACGACTGTTACGCTGCTTCAAACCAGAACATTGTATCTCTTCTCGTTCCGAAGTTATTAGCGACCTTAGAACGCCATCAGACAGAGCTCACATGTAGCGTTAGGCGGAAACTGACTTTCAAAAGTGATTGTTTTTTAGGTGTGTACTTATAGATTGTGACACGACTGTTACGCTGCTTCAAACCAGAACATTGTATCTCTTCTCGTTCCGAAGTTATTAGCGACCTTAGAACGCCATCAGACAGAGCTCACATGTAGCGTTAGGCGGAAACTGACTTTCAAAAGTGATTGTTTTTTAGGTGTGTACTTATAGATTGTGACACGACTGTTACGCTGCTTCAAACCAGAACATTGTATCTCTTCTCGTTCCGAAGTTATTAGCGACCTTAGAACGCCATCAGACAGAGCTCACATGTAGCGTTAGGCGGAAACTGACTTTCAAAAGTGATTGTTTTATTACTTTCAAAAGTGTGTTTTTTAGTGTGTACTTATAGATTGTGACACGACTGTTACGCTGCTTCAAACCAGAACATTGTATCTCTTCTCGTTCCGAAGTTATTAGCGACCTTAGAACGCCATCAGACAGAGCTCACATGTAGCGTTAGGCGGAAACTGACTTTCAAAAGTGATTGTTTTTTAGGTGTGTACTTATAGATTGTGACACGACTGTTACGCTGCTTCAAACCAGAACATTGTATCTCTTCTCGTTCCGAAGTTATTAGCGACCTTAGAACGCCATCAGACAGAGCTCACATGTAGCGTTAGGCGGAAACTGACTTTCAAAAGTGATTGTTTTTTAGGTGTGTACTTATAGATTGTGACACGACTGTTACGCTGCTTCAAACCAGAACATTGTATCTCTTCTCGTTCCGAAGTTATTAGCGACCTTAGAACGCCATCAGACAGAGCTCACATGTAGCGTTAGGCGGAAACTGACTTTCAAAAGTGATTGTTTTTTAGGTGTGTACTTATAGATTGTGACACGACTGTTACGCTGCTTCAAACCAGAACATTGTATCTCTTCTCGTTCCGAAGTTATTAGCGACCTTAGAACGCCATCAGACAGAGCTCACATGTAGCGTTATGCGGAAACTGACTTTCAAAAGTGATTGTTTTTTAGGTGTGTACTTATAGATTGTGACACGACTGTTACGCTGCTTCAAACCAGAACATTGTATCTCTTCTCGTTCCGAAGTTATTAGCGACCTTAGAACGCCATCAGACAGAGCTCACATGTAGCGTTAGGCGGAAACTGACTTTCAAAAGTGATTGTTTTTTAGGTGTGTACTTATAGATTGTGACACGACTGTTACGCTGCTTCAAACCAGAACATTGTATCTCTTCTCGTTCCGAAGTTATTAGCGACCTTAGAACGCCATCAGACAGAGCTCACATGTAGCGTTAGGCGGAAACTGACTTTCAAAAGTGATTGTTTTTTAGGTGTGTACTTATAGATTGTGACACGACTGTTACGCTGCTTCAAACCAGAACATTGTATCTCTTCTCGTTCCGAAGTTATTAGCGACCTTAGAACGCCATCAGACAGAGCTCACATGTAGCGTTAGGCGGAAACTGACTTTCAAAAGTGTTTTTTAGGTGTGTACTTATAGATTGTGACACGACTGTTACGCTGCTTCAAACCAGAACATTGTATCTCTTCTCGTTCCGAAGTTATTAGCGACCTTAGAACGCCATCAGACAGAGCTCACATGTAGCGTTAGGCGGAAACTGACTTTCAAAAGTGATTGTTTTTTAGGTGTGTACTTATAGATTGTGACACGACTGTTACGCTGCTTCAAACCAGAACATTGTATCTCTTCTCGTTCCGAAGTTATTAGCGACCTTAGAACGCCATCAGACAGAGCTCACATGTAGCGTTAGGCGGAAACTGACTTTCAAAAGTGATTGTTTTTTAGGTGTGTACTTATAGATTGTGACACGACTGTTACGCTGCTTCAAACCAGAACATTGTATCTCTTCTCGTTCCGAAGTTATTAGCGACCTTAGAACGCCATCAGACAGAGCTCACATGTAGCGTTATGCGGAAACTGACTTTCAAAAGTGATTGTTTTTTAGGTGTGTACTTATAGATTGTGACACGACTGTTACGCTGCTTCAAACCAGAACATTGTATCTCTTCTCGTTCCGAAGTTATTAGCGACCTTAGAACGCCATCAGACAGAGCTCACATGTAGCGTTAGGCGGAAACTGACTTTCAAAAGTGATTGTTTTTTAGGTGTGTACTTATAGATTGTGACACGACTGTTACGCTGCTTCAAACCAGAACATTGTATCTCTTCTCGTTCCGAAGTTATTAGCGACCTTAGAACGCCATCAGACAGAGCTCACATGTAGCGTTATGCGGAAACTGACTTTCAAAAGTGATTGTTTTTTAGGTGTGTACTTATAGATTGTGACACGACTGTTACGCTGCTTCAAACCAGAACATTGTATCTCTTCTCGTTCCGAAGTTATTAGCGACCTTAGAACGCCATCAGACAGAGCTCACATGTAGCGTTATGCGGAAACTGACTTTCAAAAGTGATTGTTTTTTAGGTGTGTACTTATAGATTGTGACACGACTGTTACGCTGCTTCAAACCAGAACATTGTATCTCTTCTCGTTCCGAAGTTATTAGCGACCTTAGAACGCCATCAGACAGAGCTCACATGTAGCGTTAGGCGGAAACTGACTTTCAAAAGTGATTGTTTTTTAGGTGTGTACTTATAGATTGTGACACGACTGTTACGCTGCTTCAAACCAGAACATTGTATCTCTTCTCGTTCCGAAGTTATTAGCGACCTTAGAACGCCATCAGACAGAGCTCACATGTAGCGTTAGGCGGAAACTGACTTTCAAAAGTGATTGTTTTTTAGGTGTGTACTTATAGATTGTGACACGACTGTTACGCTGCTTCAAACCAGAACATTGTATCTCTTCTCGTTCCGAAGTTATTAGCGACCTTAGAACGCCATCAGACAGAGCTCACATGTAGCGTTATGCGGAAACTGACTTTAACATTGTATCTCTTCTCGTTCCGAAGTTATTAGCGACCTTAGAACGCCATCAGACAGAGCTCACATGTAGCGTTAGGCGGAAACTGACTTTCAAAAGTGATTGTTTTTTAGGTGTGTACTTATAGATTGTGACACGACTGTTACGCTGCTTCAAACCAGAACATTGTATCTCTTCTCGTTCCGAAGTTATTAGCGACCTTAGAACGCCATCAGACAGAGCTCACATGTAGCGTTAGGCGGAAACTGACTTTCAAAAGTGATTGTTTTTTAGGTGTGTACTTATAGATTGTGACACGACTGTTACGCTGCTTCAAACCAGAACATTGTATCTCTTCTCGTTCCGAAGTTATTAGCGACCTTAGAACGCCATCAGACAGAGCTCACATGTAGCGTTAGGCGGAAACTGACTTTCAAAAGTGATTGTTTTTTAGGTGTGTACTTATAGATTGTGACACGACTGTTACGCTGCTTCAAACCAGAACATTGTATCTCTTCTCGTTCCGAAGTTATTAGCGACCTTAGAACGCCATCAGACAGAGCTCACATGTAGCGTTAGGCGGAAACTGACTTTCAAAAGTGATTGTTTTTTAGGTGTGTACTTATAGATTGTGACACGACTGTTACGCTGCTTCAAACCAGAACATTGTATCTCTTCTCGTTCCGAAGTTATTAGCGACCTTAGAACGCCATCAGACAGAGCTCACATGTAGCGTTATGCGGTGATTGTTTTTTAGGTGTGTACTTATAGATTGTGACACGACTGTTACGCTGCTTCAAACCAGAACATTGTATCTCTTCTCGTTCCGAAGTTATTAGCGACCTTAGAACGCCATCAGACAGAGCTCACATGTAGCGTTAGGCGGAAACTGACTTTCAAAAGTGATTGTTTTTTAGGTGTGTACTTATAGATTGTGACACGACTGTTACGCTGCTTCAAACCAGAACATTGTATCTCTTCTCGTTCCGAAGTTATTAGCGACCTTAGAACGCCATCAGACAGAGCTCACATGTAGCGTTAGGCGGAAACTGACTTTCAAAAGTGATTGTTTTTTAGGTGTGTACTTATAGATTGTGACACGACTGTTACGCTGCTTCAAACCAGAACATTGTATCTCTTCTCGTTCCGAAGTTATTAGCGACCTTAGAACGCCATCAGACAGAGCTCACATGTAGCGTTAGGCGGAAACTGACTTTCAAAAGTGATTGTTTTTTAGGTGTGTACTTATAGATTGTGACACGACTGTTACGCTGCTTCAAACCAGAACATTGTATCTCTTCTCGTTCCGAAGTTATTAGCGACCTTAGAACGCCATCAGACAGAGCTCACATGTAGCGTTAGGCGGAAACTGACTTTCAAAAGTGATTGTTTTTTAGGTGTGTACTTATAGATTGTGACACGACTGTTACGCTGCTTCAAACCAGAACATTGTATCTCTTCTCGTTCCGAAGTTATTAGCGACCTTAGAACGCCATCAGACAGAGCTCACATGTAGCGTTAGGCGGAAACTGACTTTCAAAAGTGATTGTTTTTTAGGTGTGTACTTATAGATTGTGACACGACTGTTACGCTGCTTCAAACCAGAACATTGTATCTCTTCTCGTTCCGAAGTTATTAGCGACCTTAGAACGCCATCAGACAGAGCTCACATGTAGCGTTAGGCGGAAACTGACTTTCAAAAGTGATTGTTTTTTAGGTGTGTACTTATAGATTGTGACACGACTGTTACGCTGCTTCAAACCAGAACATTGTATCTCTTCTCGTTCCGAAGTTATTAGCGACCTTAGAACGCCATCAGACAGAGCTCACATGTAGCGTTAGGCGGAAACTGACTTTCAAAAGTGATTGTTTTTTAGGTGTGTACTTATAGATTGTGACACGACTGTTACGCTGCTTCAAACCAGAACATTGTATCTCTTCTCGTTCCGAAGTTATTAGCGACCTTAGAACGCCATCAGACAGAGCTCACATGTAGCGTTATGCGGAAACTGACTTTCAAAAGTGATTGTTTTTTAGGTGTGTACTTATAGATTGTGACACGACTGTTACGCTGCTTCAAACCAGAACATTGTATCTCTTCTCGTTCCGAAGTTATTAGCGACCTTAGAACGCCATCAGACAGAGCTCACATGTAGCGTTAGGCGGAAACTGACTTTCAAAAGTGATTGTTTTTTAGGTGTGTACTTATAGATTGTGACACGACTGTTACGCTGCTTCAAACCAGAACATTGTATCTCTTCTCGTTCCGAAGTTATTAGCGACCTTAGAACGCCATCAGACAGAGCTCACATGTAGCGTTAGGCGGAAACTGACTTTCAAAAGTGATTGTTTTTTAGGTGTGTACTTATAGATTGTGACACGACTGTTACGCTGCTTCAAACCAGAACATTGTATCTCTTCTCGTTCCGAAGTTATTAGCGACCTTAGAACGCCATCAGACAGAGCTCACATGTAGCGTTAGGCGGAAACTGACTTTCAAAAGTGATTGTTTTTTAGGTGTGTACTTATAGATTGTGACACGACTGTTACGCTGCTTCAAACCAGAACATTGTATCTCTTCTCGTTCCGAAGTTATTAGCGACCTTAGAACGCCATCAGACAGAGCTCACATGTAGCGTTAGGCGGAAACTGACTTTCAAAAGTGATTGTTTTTTAGGTGTGTACTTATAGATTGTGACACGACTGTTACGCTGCTTCAAACCAGAACATTGTATCTCTTCTCGTTCCGAAGTTATTAGCGACCTTAGAACGCCATCAGACAGAGCTCACATGTAGCGTTAGGCGGAAACTGACTTTCAAAAGTGATTGTTTTTAGGTGTGTACTTATAGATTGTGACACGACTGTTACGCTGCTTCAAACCAGAACATTGTATCTCTTCTCGTTCCGAAGTTATTAGCGACCTTAGAACGCCATCAGACAGAGCTCACATGTAGCGTTAGGCGGAAACTGACTTTCAAAAGTGATTGTTTTTTAGGTGTGTACTTATAGATTGTGACACGACTGTTACGCTGCTTCAAACCAGAACATTGTATCTCTTCTCGTTCCGAAGTTATTAGCGACCTTAGAACGCCATCAGACAGAGCTCACATGTAGCGTTAGGCGGAAACTGACTTTCAAAAGTGATTGTTTTTTAGGTGTGTACTTATAGATTGTGACACGACTGTTACGCTGCTTCAAACCAGAACATTGTATCTCTTCTCGTTCCGAAGTTATTAGCGACCTTAGAACGCCATCAGACAGAGCTCACATGTAGCGTTATGCGGAAACTGACTTTGGCGGAAACTGACTTTCAAAAGTGATTGTTTTTTAGGTGTGTACTTATAGATTGTGACACGACTGTTACGCTGCTTCAAACCAGAACATTGTATCTCTTCTCGTTCCGAAGTTATTAGCGACCTTAGAACGCCATAAGACAGAGCTCACATGTAGCGTTAGGCGGAAACTGACTTTCAAAAGTGATTGTTTTTTAGGTGTGTACTTATAGATTGTGACACGACTGTTACGCTGCTTCAAACCAGAACATTGTATCTCTTCTCGTTCCGAAGTTATTAGCGACCTTAGAACGCCATCAGACAGAGCTCACATGTAGCGTTAGGCGGAAACTGACTTTCAAAAGTGATTGTTTTTTAGGTGTGTACTTATAGATTGTGACACGACTGTTACGCTGCTTCAAACCAGAACATTGTATCTCTTCTCGTTCCGAAGTTATTAGCGACCTTAGAACGCCATCAGACAGAGCTCACATGTAGCGTTAGGCGGAAACTGACTTTCAAAAGTGATTGTTTTTTAGGTGTGTACTTATAGATTGTGACACGACTGTTACGCTGCTTCAAACCAGAACATTGTATCTCTTCTCGTTCCGAAGTTATTAGCGACCTTAGAACGCCATCAGACAGAGCTCACATGTAGCGTTAGGCGGAAACTGACTTTCAAAAGTGATTGTTTTTTAGGTGTGTACTTATAGATTGTGACACGACTGTTACGCTGCTTCAAACCAGAACATTGTATCTCTTCTCGTTCCGAAGTTATTAGCGACCTTAGAACGCCATCAGACAGAGCTCACATGTAGCGTTAGGCGGAAACTGACTTTCAAAAGTGATTGTTTTTTAGGTGTGTACTTATAGATTGTGACACGACTGTTACGCTGCTTCAAACCAGAACATTGTATCTCTTCTCGTTCCGAAGTTATTAGCGACCTTAGAACGCCATCAGACAGAGCTCACATGTAGCGTTAGGCGGAAACTGACTTTCAAAAGTGATTGTTTTTTAGGTGTGTACTTATAGATTGTGACACGACTGTTACGCTGCTTCAAACCAGAACATTGTATCTCTTCGTTCCGAAGTTATTAGCGACCTTAGAACGCCATCAGACAGAGCTCACATGTAGCGTTAGGCGGAAACTGACTTTCAAAAGTGATTGTTTTTTAGGTGTGTACTTATAGATTGTGACACGACTGTTACGCTGCTTCAAACCAGAACATTGTATCTCTTCGTTCCGAAGTTATTAGCGACCTTAGAACGCCATCAGACAGAGCTCACATGTAGCGTTAGGCGGAAACTGACTTTCAAAAGTGATTGTTTTTTAGGTGTGTACTTATAGATTGTGACACGACTGTTACGCTGCTTCAAACCAGAACATTGTATCTCTTCTCGTTCCGAAGTTATTAGCGACCTTAGAACGCCATCAGACAGAGCTCACATGTAGCGTTAGGCGGAAACTGACTTTCAAAAGTGATTGTTTTTTAGGTGTGTACTTATAGATTGTGACACGACTGTTACGCTGCTTCAAACCAGAACATTGTATCTCTTCTCGTTCCGAAGTTATTAGCGACCTTAGAACGCCATCAGACAGAGCTCACATGTAGCGTTAGGCGGAAACTGACTTTCAAAAGTGATTGTTTTTTAGGTGTGTACTTATAGATTGTGACACGACTGTTACGCTGCTTCAAACCAGAACATTGTATCTCTTCTCGTTCCGAAGTTATTAGCGACCTTAGAACGCCATCAGACAGAGCTCACATGTAGCGTTAGGCGGAAACTGACTTTCAAAAGTGATTGTTTTTTAGGTGTGTACTTATAGATTGTGACACGACTGTTACGCTGCTTCAAACCAGAACATTGTATCTCTTCTCGTTCCGAAGTTATTAGCGACCTTAGAACGCCATCAGACAGAGCTCACATGTAGCGTTAGGCGGAAACTGACTTTCAAAAGTGATTGTTTTTTAGGTGTGTACTTATAGATTGTGACACGACTGTTACGCTGCTTCAAACCAGAACATTGTATCTCTTCTCGTTCCGAAGTTATTAGCGACCTTAGAACGCCATCAGACAGAGCTCACATGTAGCGTTAGGCGGAAACTGACTTTCAAAAGTGATTGTTTTTTAGGTGTGTACTTATAGATTGTGACACGACTGTTACGCTGCTTCAAACCAGAACATTGTATCTCTTCGTTCCGAAGTTA
>JAVIWB010000316.1:0-150302 GCA_031893035.1 Dermolepida albohirtum | reverse complement strand
TTTACATTTGATAAAAAACGTGTACAATTATCGCGAACTAGACACGTATGAAAGCATGCACATCTTAAAGAATTTAAACCATGTGGTGAACTATAATGACGCCGGCCCCTTACAATCGCCCCTTTTCTCTCTACTGAATGTCAGAGGAGGAACAATATCATAAATCACACAGGCAGGCACTTGTCTTGACCATACTAACCTTTTTCAATGTAGTGCATGTTAGTTTAAGTAAAAGTAATTTTTTAAAAATCTTGTGAAACAAACACAGTGTACATCTTGGTTTTGAGCGGTGTGGATCGCGTACGGAGTTTGATTTTCGTACAATTGTTTTTTCGCCGTGTTTTACCAGGTGCGACACTTTTAAATTATCTGCTGATGATGACAACTTGGTTGTCGAAATGCGTATACAGAATTTACAAAAGTTAATGTGGAAAGGGGTTATATATCAACCTTATTGATCAAATACATATATCTGTTCCTGTCTCTCTAGCGTATATACAATGTATGGCAATTTAATTCACAGGTTAGTACAAAATACAAAAACACAATTTAATTCATACAAAAAATGCTTCACATTTATTGAAAATCATTTTCGTTGACAGTAATACACTTATTCCAACGTCCTAGAAGTTT
Organism: Dermolepida albohirtum; assembly: GCA_031893035.1. Lineage (NCBI taxonomy): Eukaryota > Metazoa > Arthropoda > Insecta > Coleoptera > Scarabaeidae > Dermolepida > Dermolepida albohirtum. Next base: position 149,669 of record JAVIWB010000316.1, on the reverse strand, counting down.
TTGAAAATAACCAACAAATGCATTCGAAGAAATAGTGTGGAATTTGGTGATTACATTTTTCTGAATATCTTCTACGTCTTAAAATCTTTTCTCTTTGAAAACAGTTTTCGCCTTAATAACAGGAAAAAATCCGTTGTTCCGGTGATTAAGGTACGTAATTAATCTCAACAATTCTTTGTTTCGTGAGTAATGCCTTCCCGATTACTAAAGAATGTGACGATGCCTTATCATGTAACAAGAACCAACTACTCCTTTTTAGAAATTGTTGTCGCAGTCGGGACATGCGGTTCAGTAATTCCTTCATCACTTCAAGATAGTATGCAACAGTAACTGATTGCTCTTACGGTGTAAATTGTTTATGAATTACACTCCGTCTATCAAAAAACGTAATCAACAAGGTTTTGATTCTGAATTTTTGCAAACAAAGCTTTTTGAGTCTTGGTGATGTTTTTCCAACCTACTGCGTGCTCTGGCACTTCATCTTAGAAACATCCAAGATTCATCACCAATGACAATACAGTTAAGATAATTTGCGCGACAACTCTTAACGAAGCCTTAACACGATTCAACTTTTCTCTATTTTTGCTCATACATAAGATTGGGTGGCACGAACTATGTACATATCTTCCTCTTCCCAATCATCTCCTTATTCATATTTAACTCTTCTGCTCTTCTTTATGATCCAATCTGTATTTCTGTAAACCGACGGATGTCCACTTCGAGCGTTATCACGTTCATCTTTAAATAGTTTAAACCACTCAAATACAGTAGTACGACTTAAGATGTTGTCACCGTACGCAATTTCAAAAACTCGTAAGTTTCTGTTGCAGTTTTACCTAATTTACAGGAAAATTTAACATTTACTAATTGCTTCATTGCGATTGACATAAACATGATATGTGCATGCGTCCTACGCAGAAACTAACAGGTTTCCATCATCTCTAGACCAGCATCCATTGATGGGACTCTGAACTATTACATGCTGTTTTATTTTTTGCTCTATTTTAGATAACTCCACTACTGCAACGCCAATCTGGGAATTAAATTACCATACCTCGTTAGATTTTTACGTCCGGCTTTTTTTTTATAAAAAATACCCCATATTTTTTTTAATGAAATGAATGGCCTGGCACATTTCAATCCTCATGCTTGAATAAGGTCTTCAGCGCAAAATCAAAATTTATCCTCTTATGCAACGTGGGAAATTTTGAACAAATATAAGATGCATGACTATTAATTCATAATTGTCCAAGAACTTCATCCTAGGGAAAACAAAAGACACATTGAGTTTTGTAAACAGATGGTAGATCAAGTGCAAGAAGAGTAAATTTAATAGAGCAGGTATTGTTAATACGTTAATACGTTTCATTTTAATGTATTTTGTTTGAACATAATACATAATAACATTTTTTTCATATCTTCAAAGAAAATTAAATTAGTAATCGTTATTTATTACGTTTAAAAGGAATTGTTACAAATTTCTAGAAGATTTGCCATTAAATAGTTTGCAAACCTGTTAGTACCAAATAGATGGAACTCCCGCGTATTTTATATCGGTCCGTGGCGATGGCCTGCCCGGTCCCCTGATTCAAGATCCTATTGATTTTTTTAGTATACGATTAGATCAACAATCAAATATGTGCTATCCAGTTCTAACAAGAAAAAAACTGTAGCAAAGAGTGAAAACAGCATTTCGTCAACTAAATTATAGACGCATTGAGAACGCATGGCGCAGGACGAATTTATTCGAGAATGTTAAGGTGTTTATAGGAAAACACAACATAGAGAAAAACGAACATTTGTGTATTAAATAATTTTTTACTTGTTAAAGTATCTAGATTAGAAATTAGAAGAAATTAGAAGTGCAAATTTGTTCGCTTAAATTTTTATTTGTCTTTTTACTTCTTCACCTGTTATAAGTTTCAAACTACTGAATGATGTCATCTTTGATTTCATCCATTACATTGAAGTGCAAATTTGTTCGCTTAAATTTTTGTTTGTTCTTCTACTTCCTCATCTGCAATAAGTCTCAAACTACCGAATATCTTTGATTTCATCCTCTACACGCCAAATTTTGTAAACAATCTCGTAACATTCTTTATTAAATAAAATTCTAATATCGTTCTAAGTTCTAAATGTTCGATTATGTTATTTATTTATTTATAATTTTGTTGTAGGATATTACGCGTTTGGCTCAAAATAGTATTGATATTACCTGTCATTTCCATAGCTACCTTATTAACAATGATTGGAATTTGTGTCTTATTTTAATAAAATCAACAAAAAACTGTGTAACACGAAAAGCATTGTTATATAAGTATAGGGAAACGTGCTGATTGACCAGTGAATTCTGCATTCAAACATGAAATAAAGACACTGTATTTGAAAAAAAGTTTTCGTGGTTTGAAATTTTGCCTATTCGAAACTACTTTCTAAATATCCTATATAAGATTTGCCGAAAATAAATGTTTCCAAGTAAAACTTGAGGACTCTTCTATTTATACTGCAAGCATCATCATTTTCGTTGCCAACAAATAAATATAATAACAATGATGTGAATCAAATTTTTCAGAAAAATTCAAGTATCTCTAAAATGTCTAAATTTAGGTATAGAAAAACTTAAGAAAATATTTTGTTATAATAGAAGTTAATTTAATAAGTTAATTTAGATTGTTAAAAGTACGTTAATTTTTTTGAATGGAGTATATGCCGATAGTCACTTTGTTTATGAATTGTGTAATTAAAATAGATGAGCGATAGTTGATGAATATCATCGGGTATTTCCCATTCGTAAAGTGTCTTGTAGAACTATTTTTAGCAATATCCTTTGATCTTTATGAGAAACAAGTAAGTTTTCTGCAGCTACTTCTGAACGTCTCGTGCAACAATAACTTGCTCAAGAAGAAGTAACACTTAATATGGTTGACACTCAAACTTCTACCATTATACGAAGAATAGCCAACAGACTTCACGTACGCTGCGTGAGAGTATATAGAACTTTACACAATTTCGGTTTGTACCCGTAACATATCTTACCTATACAAGCTTTAAAATCTGTGTGACTACCAATCAAGACTTGAATTTATCCGCTGGTAAGTCGGAAAAATGCTGTTTAGTGATGTAGCCTCCTTCATCAGAAACGACATCAATGACACTAGGAAGATGACAAATGTGGATGCACTACGATGGCGCAACAACTAACAGATTTTATTAGTCAAAATTATACTGAATAGGTAGATTGGAAGTGATTCAGCAGTTGCTTGGCCATCAAGGTCAACAGACTTAAATTCTCTAGATCACTCTCTGAGGAGAAGACCGAACGCTGAAGTCAGAGAACAACTTCTTGCTAGTATTACAGATGCAGCAGAAATTATTAGTGCTGTTTCTGAGACTGTTAGCAGGACTACCTCTTTAATTCTAAGAAGAGCTAGACTATGTATACAGCAACTGAGTGAACACTTTGAGCAACTAATTTAATAAAGCGACTTCTCAAATTATTTTCATTGAGATTTTTCTTGAGCGGTGCATAGTACCTGTATTTTAAGATTATCTAAAGCCATATGTTCATTAGACATTAGTAAGTTATAATAGACAATTTTCCGCATCTTCCACTTCTCTTTAACACATGCAAAACCCCATGTACGCGAAGGCACATCCGGTTACTAAAACTCGTATCTCCATCTCCGTCCCTCTCATTGCATGTTCCGCTTTCATCCATTCCCAATAGTCCACATCTTCATCCGCTTTCGCCTGCAAGCCTGCATCGGTTGCCGATCTGTTTGGTTTTGTCCGCCCTAGTTTCTCCTGCCTCATCTGCTTCCCGTTTCCCGCTGTGCTGTACAGTCCTCCACTGCCCTACTATGCCCTACTGGGGGGCATGGGGAACGCCCCCCCCCCCGTTTACCCATGCTTAATGTGTTAATCTCTGTTAATTGTTTTGAATTCGTATTATGTTGGGGTTCGATTTCTCAATATTTCATTTAGTTTATGCGTATTCTATGTTACATATTGGTTCTCAACGCTACAGATCGCGTACGGAGTGTGTTTTTCGTACAGGTATTTTTCGCCGTGGTTTACCAAGTGCGACACTTTGAAATTATCTGCTGATGATGACAACTTAGTTGTCGAAATGCGTATACAGAATTACGAAAGTTAATGTGGAAAGGGGTTATATATCAACCTTAGTGATTAAGTTAATCAACCACAGGCTCCATCAAATTCAACAACGAAAAAATATAGATTAATAAACGAAGCGAAATGTTGTATAAGTGTCAGGACTTACATATTGACAGGATTAAGTCCTGAAAGGGGGCACATAGTCGTTATGAAATTAGCAAATGATAAAAAATGTATATCATTTACAAAATGCGAGTTCGTAAAATCAAACGCGAACCGATGAACATCGAGACGAATGATAACCAAAGCCAAGATAAATCGAATCGTGGTAGAAAAAGACGTATAGATGACAAGCTGAAAGAAAGTTCTATTCCCAATAATAAAGTTCTATTAATTATGTATGCAATCAAATTAATATTCACGTATAGGACACTAAATACTAATAAATGCATTATTATAAATAAAGAATAGAATTCACAGATTGGAGTTACTAGATTTCCCTTACCACTATTAGTCTTTGAGATCGTTGCTTGCTAACAACAAAGAAAATCTAGAGAACGTTAAGATATGTGGAAAAGTTGCTTTGTTATCATTTGGACGACTGTGAACACAATATTCAAAGCGCATTTGAAGTTCCCAAGACAGCAATTGCGTCCTTGAAATATCGAGTTTTCAATTAAACAGATTTAAACATGATATCGATTGTTTCAAACTAATAATTAATTTTACGATGAAATATACAGACGTATCTATCGAATAGAAAATTGTAGCTTCAAGAGAATTTTTTGAGAATACTATTCTTTCATTTTCAATGACACAAGTAAAGAGCTAATTCCGCATATACCTCTGTATATATTTTCAAACAAAAATACGTTCCGTAGATTTTGAAAAAGTTTGGGACCTTATACCTCCACATAAGAAAATCTATCTCTAAGACTACCTTCCGTGCCAAGTTCATCTCAACACACCTATAATGGTATAATGGTTTTAACTGGTGGCGGGTCATCTATATGTTCCTCTATCACCTGCTACAACGTCATTGTTACAAGTGTAAAGTAATAAAAAGAAAAATCGTTAAGAAAATTAATAGTAAAACATACTTTATGAAAATACATACGTATATAAATATAAAATTTATTAATTTACAATTGCGTTTTAATTAATTTTAATATCTAATTTCCTTGCCAAATAATTATCGCTTCTACTACTGTTTCATGAAAAGGAAATTAATAAATGTTTATCGTTTTTGCATAGCAAAAACAAAATATATATGTGAATTTTTAAATATAGTTTGGATAACGAACTTCCTTCTAATTTAAATCGTACATGTAGGTATATTTCGTTTTCCCCTTGTTAAAAACTTCACCGTTTGTTTGCAAAAGGAATATTTCTTATTGTGTATATTTAATTTTGATATTGATTTTAAAATCTCGTTACCATTCTACCTCGTTAGTTTTGCATTGTAAAAATAAATTATACGTGTGCATTTAATTATGATAATACGAGGGTAGCCGTTTATATTTCGGGAATAGCAAATAAAAAAAAATTCTTTATTATCGAAAAGCAATGAAACATTGCTTTTCAAAATATTCTCCTTGAAAAATCAATGCACTTTTGCATTCATTTAAACCAATCCAAAAAACATGAAGGCGGTATCTCCAAATATGAATTTTGAATGTCTCAACTGCCTCTTCCGGCGTAGAAAACCTATGACAACGGAGTTTATTATTCAGGTGTGGGAACAAAACGAAATCACAAGGTGCTAGATCAGGACCGTACGGCAGATGGCTCATCAATTCAATGTTTTGCCTAGTCAAATATTTAACTGTTTGACCGACCTGAGAGCTCGCATTGTTTTGGTGGAGAATGATCTGTCGTCTTTGGTTTGTTTTCCTTATTCCTTCAAAAACTTTTGGCAAACAAATAGTTGTGTACCATTCGGAATTGACCGTTCTATAACTCCCTAAAGGCACGGTTACAACGTGGCCGGTTTTTCCGAAAAAACAGCGGACCATTTGTTTTGATGTGCTTCGAGCGCGAACAATCAATTCAGACACTGCATTAATGTTTTCCGACACAATAACATTTATGGGACGACCGTCACGAAATTCATCGTCCAAAGAACGTCGTCCAAGTTTGAATTTACTATACCGACGATAGACTGTAGTTTTCGATGGTGCTTCATCACCATATAAAGAATTCAGCTCCTCGAATCATTCTTGTTGAGATAATCCAGGCCGAAAATTATGAAAAATAATTGCACGAAAATGTGCGCTAGTTTATTCCATTTTTTCGTTGATATAAAATTTTCAAGTTACTGTCAACCATTGAAATAGCGACCGGATAATAAAACTGTCAAGATAAATATATTGTCAGAAATGACAAACTTCACGATGCAATCATCAGATCGGAGGCAACACTAACAGTGTTAACATTTCCCAAAATATAAATGTAAACCCTCGTACACATATTTGTTAAGAAGTAAGTGAATTTGCTATCTTGTTTGTATCGCAAGGAAATTAATATCGACACATAAAACTAACTATTTATCAATTGTAGTTTTACTTATCTTTTTACTTACCATAAATTGATAATTTGATACTGCACTTCCTCTCTTTCTCTTTCTTCAATTGTGTATAAGTTATAATTTTATTTACAAACAATTATATTTACAAGAATTGTTATAAATATGAAAGAATGGAGATAGCTGGTCTATGTAAATGTTGCCATCAAGTATCAAATTGAATTCTCATTATGAATGGTTATGATATAATATAATTGGGAGAATTAATGAGCATACTACAGTACATAATATAGACATTCAAGCAATATGTAGAAACCAAAAAAAATGGTGTTACATGTCGAGTACAACCCCTCTTTAAAATTTTAACACCACTAGAATGTTTAAAAGTTTTCATTAGGACTCAATTTCCGATTTGAAAGAAATGGAAAGGGAAGAAGAAGGTATGTAAATAATGTATTATCGAGAAATTATCAAGAAACAAAAATTTGATCATTAATGTGAATCTAAATTTAAATGTATATATAATGCTAAAGTACAAATATATGTATGTGTATTTGTTTTTTAATATTTTATTTGATCATATAATGTTAATATGTTTGTAAATGAAGTTATTGTTGTGTTAATATCAAAATACGTTTAATTTTATTTAATTATATATTCGAAACGAAAATAGAAAACAATATCAGTTAAAGATATTTGTGTATGTACGTAATTATAGCATCCTAATCCTAAAAATTTAACATATATTCTAGGTCCTTGAAATCGATTGAAAGTAGTGTTCTCTATCAAAGTAGTGTTTTCTAACAGCACGAGTGTGGTCACGTTTGTGCTAGGCTCCGTAAAATAACCCCAGAAGTGAGGACTTACGAACTGTAATAAATCAAACATACAAAAATCGACAAACAAATATTTAAAAGTACTGTAAACTATAATTTAGAATACTATATAAAAGTGAATTTGATACTAATAAGACTAAAAAGTACATACCGGTAAGAACTAAGGCTAGACAGGTGGATAGTCGGACGTTTTTATAGTGATAAAAGCTGCAAAGTAAACGTATACACAGAAAAACGTGAATATGGAAAAAACTACGAGTGACGAGTGACGCGGGGAAAAAGAAACGTAGGTCTCTGGATCGGGACGATGTGGAAACAATATTCAAAAAAAGTAGGAAATTGATGATGATCACAAAAAGGAAAAGACGATGAGGGAAAGTTAATTAGTATGATGAAAGAAATAATGAAAGATATAAAAGACATAAAACGAAACCAAGAAAAATATCAAAAAGAATTAATTATTTTAACAAAAAAAAATAAATTACTTAAAGAAGAAAACGACAAGGTTAAAAGTCAAGTGCGGATGTTGGAGATGAAAGTGAACATCTTGGAAAAAAGAAACACAATGAAAAACTTAGTAATATCGGGAATCAAAACAACTACAACGGATACGCGTGAGTTGAAGTTAGAAATGAAGATTTCTAAAAATTAACGTTGAAGTAGATATCAACATAAAAGAGATAGAAAAGATAGGGGAAACTATACAGTTACTGGAAAGATGCACCTTTTTCACGTTGTTTTCTCATTATTCCTGTCATTGTTCAGTTTTCAGTTGAATGAAAGAAAGTTTTGAGAGACGGTTTAGTACTGGAATAAATTTATTCGAATTATTTTATTCATATTAGGAAATATTGAATTGCAATTTCAAAGCTAATAAGAGCATAAATGCATGCAAAAATGCTATGCAAAAATGTCCTTTGCTGTTTTCTCTCCAATTAAAGTTTTCAACTTAATACAACCACTTGTTTTGAAGAAATCTCCGTTATTATGTTCTTCGCATGCATTTGATTTGAGTCAAACTTTATCGACTGTAACATACGCAGTGTATCTATGAATGGATAAATAAGAAAAAACAGCTACGACAGCAAACAATTATATACTCTCCTCACTAACATTTTCGCTCTGCATTATTCGAACATCAACTCATCAATGAATATTATTCAAACGTTTTGAATACATATATATATATATATATATATATATATATATATATATATATATATATATATATATATATATATATATAGATATATATATATATATATATATATATATATATATATATATATATATATATATGTATTCAAAACGTTTGAATAATATATATAATAATAAATGTCACTATGTTTATCAATTACCAAAAATCTATATTTATTTTTGAACATTTCGAGAATTGTATGTCATATCCGTGCCAATATGGTCATCACACGCCACATCATTGAATACAAATATAATCAGTTCAATGTTAATGTTCAAAGAAGGCAAAAGTCTTGTTGATGCCCTTATCAATAATCTAGCTGTTAAATTACATATTTTATCAATACCGCAGTCTTCTAACTAACTTACAAAGACAGTTAAAAGTTCCGTAGTAAAAGCTTGTAAGGCACATGACAGCGCATACTAAAAATATGACGATTTATCCAACCATCGCAAAGTAAATCGCGTCCTAGAAGAAATAACTTGGTCCCGCATCACATCTAATGTAGGAAAAAAGCTATATCGTGGGTTGTTACTAACGTCGTAAAAGCAAAACGAAAGCTAGGTATAGGAATACGTCACATTAGTCATCGTTGACAACGAAAACAACAACCTTTCGATAAAATCATATTGGTCAAAGCAAGAAATGCACTTACACGTTACAAAGGAGGTAAAATAAAACCCAGTGTATTTAAAAATAAAGGATGTTTAATAAAATACTATGACTCCTTTGGAAATTTAAATCCACCCGTTGAATTAATAAAATACTTTAAATACTTATAGAGAGGGTGGTCCAACAAGTACCCGGCCTGACCTAGAGATGGCGGTAGTTATTTGAAAAATATCGCTGTATTAGAAAGTACACAATCTACAAAGCATATATTTCAAGTTTGAAGACGCCACGTTGTTGTATTTGTTTGGCAGCCATCAATAGTGAACGTGTTCAGTGAATTTGTAAAAATGGAGAAAATTGGTCATCGTCGCGTGATACAATACTTTTATTTGAAAGTTCTCAGCAAAACCGATATAAAAGCTGAACTGAACTCTACTCTGGATGAGTCTGCTCCTTCGTTTATAATAGTGAAATATTGGGTAGCAGAGTTTAAACGAGGCCGTACGAGCTGCCAAGACGAGCATCGCAGTAGTCGATCAAATGAGGTGACGACTCCAGACACTCGACTGAAAGTGCGCGAGCTAGCAGACAGTAGGCATTTCAAAAAGTGCAGTACATCGCATATTATCTGAAAATTTGGACATGAGAAAGCTGTGTGCAAGATAGGTGCCAGGTTTTCTCACACTCTAGCAAAAACAGTGTCGTAAAGACAGAAATTTTGCACCGTTTCATAACCATGGATGAAACATGGGTCCATCACTTCACAGCCGAGACAAAAGAACAATTAAAACAATGGACTCAAAAGGAAGAACCGGCTCCAAAGAAGGCGAAGACCGTTTCATCTGCACGCAAGGTCATGGCATCGGTTTTTTGGGATGCGCGTGGAATAATTTTCATCGACTATCTTGAAAAAGGAAAAACTATCAACGGCGAGTATTATGCGAACTTATTGCAACGTTCGGACGAAGAAATCAAGCAAAAACGGCCGCATTTGTCTAACAAGAAAGTGTTGTTTCATCAAAACAATGCACCAACTCAAAAATTTGTTATTGATATGGCCAAAATTAATGAATTAAATTTTGGATTGCTACCTCATGCACCCTATTCGCCAGATTTAGACCCCTCCGATTATTTGCTGTTCCGAAACTTGAAAAACTGGCTCCCCGATCAAAGATTTTCCAACGATGAAGAAGTGATGTCGGCAGTTAATGGCTATTTTGAGGAGAAAGAGTTTTTATTATAGAAAGGGTATCGAACTTATTGAACATCGCTGGGAAAAGTATATAGTATAGAGCTGAAAGGAGATTACGTTGAAGAATAAATATATTTCTTTCTAAAAATTTTTTCCATGTTGGGTCGGGTACCTCCGGGACCACGCTCGTACAACTACGATAGGTATCAAAACTATTGATATTATTGATACAAGTGATTAGATTTCTTAATGGAGAACGTTATATAGAAATAAGTTGTATGTGTGTCACAGGTCAAGCGAGAGAACAAATGACTTCGTTAAACCTTAAGCCTACAGATTATACTCTGTCTTCTTAATCAGATCAGCACGGGATTTTCATACACACACTAATTCAGTCCTTTCGATAATTAAGGCGCTACCAAAAGGCACGAACCCTAAAGACAATGTAGAAAAAAAACAGAAAGATCGTCCTTTCAGTAAAATGCTAATATTAATCCAAACTGAATTTTTCAACTGCATGTTGACGCTTGTCAGCTTACCTGACCAATCCTATTAAGTCAATAAATAAATCGATCGGCATTCAATTTTTCAATATACAGGGTGTTTCAAAGAGAATATACGCATTTTGAATGCATATATTTATTAAAGTTTAAGACATACGAATATGAAACTTTACACACATATTTACGAACCTCTTAACTTCAGATTACAGATGTTCAATATATCTTCCATCAGCGACACGAACAATATCATAACGCTACTCAAATTCCTCCCATACTCGGGCAAGCATGTCCTTCAACTTCAACTTCAACTCTTCCAAGTTCTGTGGTAGTGGTGGTACATAAACGTTGTCTTTAACGAAATCCCACAGGAAGAAGTGACAAGGTATCAAATTCGGTGACCATGGAGCCCAACTGAGACAAGCTAAGTCGCCAGCTCCTTGACGATCAATCCAACGATTCGGTAGAGTTTCATTCAGATATTCACGCACTTGGCGACTCCAGTGAGGGGGTGCCCCGTCTTGTTGAAAAATGATGTTGTCTTCGTGCAGCCTCGGAAACAACCAGTTTTGTAACATAGCGAGATACTGCTAACCGTTAACTGTGTTTCCATCAAAGAAGTAAACAGATGATTGGGATATCGCACAAAACACATTGATTTTAGGCGAATCTCGTACATCTTCAATGGCTGCATGTGGGTTCTGTAGACCCCAACATCGTGTTTGTTTACCAGACTACTAACATGGAAAGTCGTTTAATCACTGAACACGTTGTGCAAAAGCGTTATCATTGTCAATAGCATCATGAATCTCGTTACAAAATGCCACACGTTTCCGTTTATCATCAGGACGCAGAGCTTATAACAACTGTAACTTGTACGGCTTCATAACCAACCGTCGTCTCAAAACATGCCAAATGTTGTTGTAGGCAGATGTAACTCCCGACTGGCACGACGAGTTGAATTTGAAGGACTGCGTTGGAAATCAGTTTGAATTCGTGCAACATTTTCTTCAGAAACATGAGGGCGGCCAGGGCTCTTTCCTTTATATATACATTCTGCATCTATAAACTGTCGATACCATGTGCGAATGTTCCACCCATTCGGAGGATCAATTTGATAGCTCAACCTGAAACATCTTTGCACTTCAAGCACAGAATTGCACTTCGCAAACTTGAGAACACAAAATGATTTCTGCCGCGGAATAGCCATTTTAAACATATGACGGTTACCAAGAAAAACAGAAGACAATTGAAATCTAGCGGCTATTAAATAACTCGACTATGTATTCGTTTCTCCAATAACCAAGACGAGGCGCACCGATCGATAGTTTGGATAAAATAATACTATATATTCATTTTGAAACACGTTATTGTCATTGCAAAAATTGTAGTAACTATTCCAATATAAATACACGATCAATAATCCAAAGTTGAATTTCTAATGGCGTAAACAAAGGCAAACCTCTTAAAGTTCGCAAAGTAATCGATAAAGTAACGATATCGGCAGTCATTTTGTTTTTAAACAACCCAGGGGTGACGTATTCAGGACAAAATGAACCCGAGAAGAAATAAGATACCGACTCAATATATGGCCATTAATTGCAAACAACAGGAAGACCTTCCAATCAATATTAAGCCAATAATCGTACAATTCTTTAATTAAAAACAAAAACTAAAATATCAGAGAGATCTAAAATTCATTCATAATGATTATAAAGTTGCTGACAGAAACGAGAGGGCTAGAGAAGTAACAAAGAACGATAAAATGCACTTAATCGAATATTTATTCCCAAGATATTGCACATCTCAAATATGTTGGTGGGAAGAAACGAATTTGATTATAGTAAGAACAATAAAATAATCACAATTCTAGATGGGTCTTACGAAATAAGTAATAGTACGATATGAAAGATTCTTTGAAGAATGCTAGTGAAGATGCCGAAATCTTTTCACATAAGCCCAATAACAACATTTTAAATATGAGACAAAGAATAAATTTCACATAAGTTTTGAACCGGAGGATTCGGGTTCGCATGCTAAGTTTCACATGCCCTATATGAATTCACTGCTCAAGTCGAACCCGGATTTAGTATGAATATACAACCGCAGTACGTCATTTACTTACCAGCCAATAAACGAAAGAACAATATCGCATTAGCTTCGTTGGGTCAAGATGATTATCCAGAAAATTTTCTGGGTGATTAGATTAGAACTGAAGAGATTATCATAACAAATGGATTTATCGCTTAATAATCAAAACTATAAAATAATAGGTTTAGTGAACGTATATATACTCGGTCAAACGGTAAGAACCGAATAGCACCTGTCAACATTGCTTTTCTCAACTCTGTTTGGTTGAAAGTTATCAAAAATACTGCTAAAAAAATTGGAGATACTTCAAGGACTAAAATTCCATTGTAAAGGAATAATACCACGTTTACTATGCTCGAACTAGTAATTTTAATTTAAACGATGAAATTAACATATCTGTACAACATCAGGACATATACACTCTACCAAGTGACCGTTTCATTTATGTAAAGGATAAATCTATTAATTATTACATTAGATACAATTGATTATACATGAACTGGTAACTGTAAACTAACACATAACGTATATACATTTTTAATTGAACAGATTCGCTATGAAATTAACGGTGAGGAGGTCGATCGCTATATGAAGTCAGATATGAGAACAACAATGAAAGCAAGCGCTTCCTATCGCCAATGAATCTACGTTGTTAGAAATGGCAGGCTGATGTCAATTCAAGGATAGTCAACTCACCTTCTCATTAAATAAATTTAAATCCGTATCCCACTGGGATTTCTATTATGTTTCGCGGAAGACTATAGACACTTGATAATGAACGTTAGCCAAGAATTAATATTAATACGCAATAAAACAGATGACAATTGTTATCATAACACTATGGAAGATGGGACAAAGAAAGCATTAAAATTGAAAAGATCGAAAGGTATGTACCCCATATTACTGTGAATGATGACTCATTTGAACTGTAGTACCGTTCAGAAAGAGGGACATATTATCCGTTAAAACCAGTATGAATTTGGAGAAACCACGCTATGTTATTATCGGTTTAATATACAAGAAAAATAATAAATACGTAAAAAATTCTCCCGACTTTGATCATTTCGCAATTTCTAATAAAAAACCTATATCTAAACTCGAAAGTTTACCCTTACACCTTCGTGGATCTAATTATGTGTCAAAAATGTTACGCGGTAGCGTATTACTTCCAGTCTAGATATCATGGACGTTAAAATAAGCCTCCTTTACATAACAGTAAATTTCATGACTGTGCACTCTATGTTAGATAGATCGATAGATTGCTCTAAGTAGAATGAGTCATTAATTTCCTCTAGTGTTAATATTAAATTAGAAATGAAATGTGAGGGAAATTACTGCAGTATACTGCCTCATTTTTGATGTTAACATCATCGACCAACCTCTTAGCGGAACAGTAAAAAAAATAATTTATCATAAAATGTAAATGTTAGTTTTTGTGATGCAACATCAACGTACGAATCGAGGATCGACAAAATTATTTCATCATATATCGTGCCAGATTTGAAAGACATATCTCCGCAGCAGGGTAAATCTTTATTATTACTATTCAGGATTTAATACATCACACTTTACACCGAAGGAAATGAGCACTATGAATGTCAATGGTCAACGGTACACTTCCTAGTCACACCATCAATAATGTTTCATTTATTGTCTGCGTAGATGCAACATTTAAACATTGCATATTCTGAAGGCTACGTTAATTTTGGACGTATTAATAAAATCCCATGTTACATTTCTAATCATGTTAAACATTGAATAAAAGATTCTTAGGTGACAAAGAAATAATAAATTTAGAAAGCAATGGCAATACACCAAATTTAATTTTGGTTTATATCATAATTTTTAATTTATAATTTTTTAAATAATTTCATAGATAATAAAAAAAATAAAGTTGATCATACTTTAGGATTAAAACATAGTTCTGATCCTACTTTTATTACCTATGCATACCATACTTAAAGCTAACCATCTACCTCAAGATGGCAAATGGTATTCAGTATCTGTATGGAGAAAGAAAAAAACGTATCAGCTACTATAGGTTGACAAAGAAATAATAAATTTAGAAAGCAATGGCAAATATACCAATTATTTTTGTATATATTTTGTCAAAATGGGTGAAAATATATATATATATATCAAAGTGGTTTATATCATAATTTTTAATTTATAATTTTAAATTAAATAATTTTTGTTTAGTGTTTTCAATAATCATAAAAATATATTTTATAAAGTTGATCATACTTTGGATGTTTTACAAATCAAATGAATTAAAGTGCTAAGGTTAATTTAGTTTTGACATGCTATACAAATGAAAACACAATAACAGAAGATATTTGAACTGTTATCAACACAATCTTTGAATTCAAATTTCTTTTTCTATTAGAAATAATATACAACGAATTTTTTAATTCATTTTTAATTTATTTTGATAAATATAATACAATAAAATGCAAACAAAATAATATAAATATATGTATACATAAACATTCGCTATAATGACATATTTTCTACAACGAGCATATTACATCTGTTGATGTAAAGTGAGAGAAAAACAAAACTTTAAAATTATTGTAAATATTATTTATTACATAATAGTAAATAGTCATACATTAACTTTTATGATAAGTGCCATACCAACGTAAATAACCCACCGTAAGGTCCCTTCCATTTTGTAGGAAATTTTATAATCCTATAGTTTCTAATATCTTTTAAAGATTTACCAAAGACGGCGTAATTTTTCAATTTATATAGATCTTTGTCGACAGCCGTTTTCGCATTCTTACGCATATTTGTATTTAAGTCAATATAGTTTTTGATCACATACTGTTAAAACTTCAGAACCTGATGGATTTGCAATAATTCTAATCCTAACAGTAACGCTTGAATGAGATTTTTGTAATGCAATGCGTATCTTTTAGTATGGTACAGATGATCATCCACTTTGTCGATGTAGTGTTTGTTTTTATAAAATGAGATAGCAAAAGTAGATTTCTATGTTTTCGTAAAGGTGTGAAGGACACGGTAAATCTACTTCCAAAATGTAACCTATTTCATTGTTGTCCTTATTATTACAATTAATTATATCATCGAGTAACATTAACCAGTTTAAATACAATATCTCCTCTTTTTCTTTCTCAATATTATTCTCCCACATAAAATTCGGGCGCGAAAGCATATTAGACATTGCCCAAACGTAAAGATTATTTACATTATAATACATGATGCACGATTCTTCTTTGTTTTCGTTGTGAATACTCAAGTACGAATTATTAATGTGATAATATCTTTTGCTGTACTGTACTAACCCAGCTTTAATGCCCCAAGATGTAAACAGAACAACGTCAGAATGTGTTAACAATTTCAATTCAACTGTCGCCTTTTTCAACATAGCTTACCATGAGAAACCCGCGTGGTGCAAAAATTTGCTTGATCTAAACTGTAACTGTCTAACCAACTGTTCGATACCTTTCGAAAATGTCTGTTAGAAAAAGTACATCCATTTTTAAATAACAGACTAATTCGGTTACTTACGTATATAATCCACCTCTTCCATGGCTGGGTCATGTAATATCAAAGAACGCTTCCAGTTCGGCTAAAATTGTTTCCTCTAATTTATCGAAGGTGTTACTACTTCCTATCTTGATATGAAGTATGTTAAAATGTTATTTACGTATTCAAATTATTTCTTATAGCCTGAAAATATGAACATAGAAATATTTAGTAAAAGTGAGAACAATAGATAAGACAATATATACGTAATCGCAAAGCTGTAATAAATGTAAATCGAGTGGTACAAAGCTGTGAAATGACATACAAAAAAGATTAGATTGAAAAATGTATAGAACGCGTGTGTATATAAGTACATATCCTGGCCCAGGACACTATGTATATTTTGCGATAACACAACAAACACATGTACACTGCATGTGCGCGTAAAACTTATCTGCACAAAATCATAGAAAGAGTGTGTAGCCTTAGTCATAGCTGGAGTAGAAGTGTTTGTTTTTTCGGCTTTTAAGAAAACAAACAGTAAACTTAAGGGCAGGGGTCTGGTCATGTTTGAACTAATCAATGAGACGAGAGAATAGGTACACTAGAAATTAGGCGCATCAAAAAAATTAGGGTAAATTAAAAGCGCGATATCAATTACCAAGCAGATAGATATCTAGACATAATAATAGACATGTATTCTATGTGAACAAAGAAGGATTAATATTTGAATCTCTAATTGCATTTAAATATCAATAAAATAAAATTAATATTGTATGTGAGTCAGTAGAGAGTTACTAAGACTATTCCTAGAAAAGGTTAGAAAAGTTATAGATATTCGACTTCCTGGAAAACGACAACGCTAGTAATAAAACTAACCGCTGTCGCCTGACAGCCTTACCGTACGTGATGAAACGAAAAAGTTTTCGAATATGAATTTAATTCTCATTATTAAATGCCTGTCATAACCTGATAAATTATGATAAAATATCGGAATAACATTATTTATTGTATTTAGAGCAATAGTTACTGTTTTAATAAAGGTCAGAAATTTTATCACTTCATCCAAAAGCTTCGATATGAACCATTTTGCAGGATCAATTCCACGATAGATCATAAAACAATTTAGCTTGCATCTACCAAAGATACACTACAGGCCATAAGTGATGGATGAGTAGATGAAATTTAAAAAAACATGCACGCTTAGTGAAACAAAACGTATATTTCTACAAAACTATATCTACAAGACAAATGAACAGTTTTCCTTATAAAATAAAATAAGTTCAACATATTCTGTAGAATTTCTTATCATATTCGACTTTCGTCGAAGTATCCACCTCTGCGCTTAATGATTTCTTTACAAATATTAGGCAACCGCGATACAAGTCCCTGGAGCGTATCCATTGGTAAATTATTCCACACCCTTGTAAGTTGCTCCCAAAGCTGTTTCTGCGATTGTGGACAGCTTTCTATCACGTTTCTATCTAATTCATCCCACAGTAATTCGATAGGGTTGAGACAGGTGATTGTGGTGGCCAAATCATATTTATCAGCACCCCTTCCTCCTCTTTTTGATTCACATAGTTTTTACAAAGTTGGGAAGTGTGTTTGGGATCATTATCTTGTTGTAGGTGAAAACCTTCACCAATTAACCTTAATCCAGACGGAATTGCATGTTCCTCCAAAATCTTCAGGTCTTTTTTTAAAATGCCTTCAATGTGGTACAAATCCGACACCATCAAAGGAAAAGGATCCCCAAACAAGCACAGTCACCCACTTGTCTTCGAACGAAAACTCGTCGATTACTACCAAACACTTGTAACTTTGACTCATCTGTCCATAACACCTGCTTCCACATTTCCATGTCCCAGTGTTGATGGTCCTGGGCCCATTGTTACCGTTTTTTACGATTACGTAGATTCAATAATGGTTTTCGAGCTGCAATACGCCTTTGTCAAACGTCGTTTTACAGTAGTCAGTGACACCTGCTTTCGACGACTTTCATTCAGCTCTGCTGCTGCTGAGGAGCTGTGAGGCGCCTATTTCGTTTTGATAATATTTTTAGGCGCAAATCCTCTTGTCTGGTAGTTACCCTTGGCCTTCCACAACGTTTTATTGGTTGTAATGATCCATTTTGTGTTTCACTGTTCCTTGCACCGCGTGATAAGATAAATTTAACTTTTGGGCTATTTGCTGCAGTGAGAATTTTTCACCATGTAGCGTTATTATAGAACTACGAGTTTCTGCGCTGTTGCTTTCTTTTAGGTATTTTTATAAGTTACTTTTACGTCTGTTCTCAAATACTCGTATTGCAACTTACTCGGACAAATGCTGCACGAAAACTAATTTTTAAATTTCTAAATAGTTTACTATGAATTCCTAATACCAATATTGCGTTGTAAACCCTATTAAATTTATTGGGGTATATAAAATATTTCTATTAAATAGATGCCATAAAACTATTAAAAGGATTTACAATATTTATATATATATTTATCTAATTTGTAATAATAATCCGAATAATACTTCTCAGAATTACATTTACAACTGTTATTTCAATTATTCTCACCAAAACAGGTAAAAGTCTAAGGAATGTGTCTAACATACAAGTGTTTTGTTATTTATGATAAGTGATCCCTCACTTATGGCCTGTAGTGTACAGTTTGATAAGCTACACTATACCTTATCGTATATGACTTGAATGTATTATTACTATTATGAGGATTTCTGTTAATTTACTCTGTAACGATTCGAAAACACAATATATAATGAAAAGATATTTCATCTGTTTCTTGACATTGGTGAATTTTAGACTATTCTTTATGGGTTCAGGTAAATTTATGTCGACGCCATCGAACTCTTTTATAACAAGAAAATGTTCTTTTGTTCTATTTTTGTTTGATGAATACAGAAGGTTGACATGGTTCTGTTTACATTGTTCGTTTGATATAATGGACCTGTTACGCCATGATTTTTATTTACAAACCGAAAGTATTAAGATTTTGTTTTTCGAATTTTCCTGTATCTGTTAACTTTCTAGGAAATTTTTTAAATTTAAAATTTCGTGATAATTTTGAGGATAGTCTGAAACCTTTTTGGAATATTTTCTTTTAACAACAGTCAATACATACCTTACAAAGCATTGCCCTTCTTTATTTATATGCATGTACATATATTGTATTATATATATATATATATATATAAGAGGTGTTGATATTAAATAACGAGACTGACGCTGTAAAACATTTTATTTTGATTTCATACATATTTACTTATTATCACCTTCAATATACATCAATCCTCTATCCCTACAACGCTCCATGCGAATCTTTCATTGTTCGAAACAGTGCTGGAAGTCTTCTTCTGTTAGCTCCTTCAAGACGCGTGCCGCTTTCGCTTTAACAGCTTCAATGGACTCATATTTTGTTTCCTTTAATTCAGATTTCACCTTAGGAAACAGATAGAAGTAGCACGGCGCAAGATCCGGCGAATAAGCTTGATGGTCTAACACTGGGATGCTGTTCTTGGCTAGAAACCTCTTGACTGACAATGCGGAATGAGCTAGTACATTGTCTTTGTGGAGAACTCATGACTTGTTCTTCCACAATTCGGGTCGTTTTTTCCTTATTCTTTTACGGAGTTGAGCAAGAATGCGAAGGTAGTAATGTTGATTAATAGTTTGACCTTCAGAAACCCAGTGAAGATACACAATCCCATGAATATCGAAAAAACAATCATCAATACTTTGAATTTGGATTTGGTCATTCGAGCGTTTTTGGCTCTCGGTGAAGATGGGCTCTTCCAGTGCATGGATAAGCGCTTCGTTTCAGGATCATAAGTAAAAAACCACGATTCGTCACATGTAATTATCCTTTCCAATAAGTTTGGGTCATTTTCAATGGCATTCAAAGTGTCAGTACAAACATTTTTGCCAGTTTCTTGTTGTTCAAACGTGAGAATTTTAGGCACCATTTTGGCACACACTTTTTGCATGTAAAAATTGTTATGTAAAATTTGCCGTACGGATTCTTTATCAATTCCTACGATTTCAGCAATTACACGAATACTTAGCCGATGGTCGGATCGAACCAGATTATCAATTTTTTCGATATTGTCACCCGTCTTTGACGTAGAGTGGCGACCCGGGCGTGAATCATCTTCAACATCTTCTCGGCCATCTTGAAAACATTTAAACCACTCAAAAATACGTGCACGCGATAAACATTTATTGCCATACACTTCTTTCAATAAATTATAAGTTTCAATAGCGGTTTTTCCAAGTTTCGTGTGAAATTTCACAACAATTCGTTGCTCTATTGTTACACTTAACATTTTTCCGGCGAAACCAAAAAAACAACTCTAATGCGAACGAAGGCTACGGCTATACTGATTTGTTTACAGAGGCGAGAGGCACTACATTCAAAAGGGAAGGCTTCACGATAAATAGCTGTCAGTCGTTAGCGTTTGGCGCATGAGCACTTCATCTGTACCAGCGTCAGTCTCGTTATTTAATAGCCTCACCTCGCATGTATATTTACTTTAATACTAAACAAGATATTATTTTTTAATGATAAACATTTTCGTACTTTTTCCGAGAACAGAGGAGAGCAGTCCGACAGAAAGAGCATAGGGTCAGTATAACTTGTATTTAGAATTACTCCACTACTAACACCATTTTGGAAAGCGCTAGTTATCTTCTCCCATTTCAGACGATGATATTTTGACGGCGAATAACGAGACGCAGATAGTAACACGTCTTGTAATTATTGATCTACGTTGCTCTCCTCATTACCATGAATCAATTTCTGATTAATTTTAGACCGACGCAATAAAAATTCCATGGATCGTTTCTCTGCAACAGTTTTGCTATTTTTTATTAAATTCTCAACTATTTCAATATACTCTTCGTTTAAAGCCTTAAACCCTTGAAATTCTTCCACAGATTTGCACAAAATTATTTGAAATAGATCCTGTAAACGACACAAAATAAAAGTTAATGCAATACTCATATCTGTAAAATTGCAAGTGAGATCGAACCACTAGTATTTGAAAATTTAACGCCGACATATTTGTTGGATTTTATAACTTATATTGCCTCATTATATACTGCGCCTTGCAGTTCCTCTTTATTGAAATTTGAAAGTACTGCCTCTCCATCAAATTTCCATAACTTTTTGGCAAGAAACTCCAAATACCGTCATAACCCTTTTAGCATCCGTAACAAGAAAGCGTTTACCTACAAGTAAATAGACAAGCGCCCAATATGATTTAATTTATTCATTTTCACAAAGCATAGCAACTTTGAAATTAACACTAATTTAAACAGTATCTGCTATTTATAACGTTGGCGGATGCAGATAAAGATATGAACTAATTGCAATGGGGAATTTTTCAAATTAATACTAATTCGAAATTACTAACGTAGCATGACACATGGCACGAGCGCAGGAGCTCACGGATCACGGGAGGGTCAAACGGATTGACGACAGGGAAAATTGCGGGCAGAAATGAATACAGATATGGACTAATTGCGATCGGATGCTGATAAACGAAAAATGCAATGAGAAGGACAGTGATGTAGGTATGAGTTTTAACAAGCAAATGTGACGTCACGTATATGGAGTTTTACATGTGTTAGAGGGAGAGGGAAGAGGGAGAAAAGTGCCTATTATAATCTACTGGCATTTCTAACTTTAGATCGGACATTCGATATATATATATATATATATATATATATATACACTATATATATATGACATTTGTAGTTGGTATAAACATATGGAATTATTATTTTCGAAAATAAGAGGGTTGATAAAAAGATGTATGTAGGTACCAAATATAATTTTTGTAAAAGTCAGTGGAAATGTACGTTACTAATGACAATAAGTAGAGTAATTAAACGCCACTTGAATACGACCAATCTACAAAATAAAAGATTCGTTTGCAATAACAAAATACTTTATTGTTCAGTAATGAGTACTTTTGCCATTATTTCTTATAACCTCAAATAGTCGGGATGGAATGGAATTATACAGGGTTCTCAAGTAGTCAACGGGAAGTTCCGCCCAACTTCGTTTCAGCGCCTGCTCTAGTTCGTCAGCGCAACTGAATTGGGTGGCAAGTACAATTTACGCGACAACCATCCCCAAACATTTTCTATGATGTTCAGGTCGGGGGAGAGCGATGGCCAATCGAGAACCTCCATGCCTTGTTCTTGAAACCAGCGTCGAACAATGCGCGCGGTGTGAATATTGGCATATCCTGTTGGAAAATAAATGGCCCACCTGCCATAACGTTGGAAAATTTGTCTTTCACCTGTTGCAGCAGCTGGACGTACTTTTCCGAATTCTGTCTGCCCTTCACTATTACTAAATCAACAGGTCCGTTATAGGAAACAGCTCCCCATACCATGACTGAACCAACATCGGCTCGCCTTCGTGACTGAATCACTTCATCTTTAGGTAAATCGTGGAAATAATAAGAAAACCCATCCGGGCCATCTAAATTAAACTTCTTCTCGTCACTGAAAATAACAGTTTGCCATTCTCTTGTCCACCCTATTTTTGCTTGAGCAAACTGAAGACGTGCAGTGCGCTGAAATTCCCTTAAAGGAGGCCGTCGTTTAATTTTCAAACGTTTTAAATGCGGACAGGTCTTCAGTAACTTCTGTACAGTTCTTACCGATGCATTCGTTCCAACGTTATTCGCGATTTGTCTTGCCGTTAATGCCGAATTCGATGCTTCGCGTAATATGGCTCGACGTTCTCTCTTAGTTGTAACGGATGTTGTTCGCCCTTTAAAACGTTTTCCATAATTCTCGGGATCCCTAATAAAATTGTTCACAACCTGGTGTGATCGACTTATTTTCTTTGCAGTAGCCCTTGAGGAATACCCTTCTTGATGGAACGCTTTAATTTTTCCAATTTCTTCCATACTTAAGCACTTCTGTCGTCCCATCGTTTTACAATACCCTTAATTACAGATGTTTGTTTATCCGGATATTGTAACTCGACACTCATCCGGTATATATATATCCAACCGGCGCGGTGCATTTTATATGTATGTGGTATATATATATATATTGCGCATATATATATATATTACAAACTTGCATTGTATTTTTAGTAAATGAATTGTTTTTCAAACCACCGAAAGCTTGCAACAAGTATATATATATATATGTGTATAAAATACATACAAATATATAAAATAATAAAGCATGAATAATTACCTACAAAAAAAAATTTATAAATGTGACACATTTTTGGACAATATTTGGGGATGTTTGGAGTTCGGTGAAGCAGATAGAAACGATAAAATTCTCAGGAAGGCAATATATATATTGCCGAAACAAAATAAAAGAAATAATTTCTCAATCAGCACTGCCGCAAGAAAACACAAAAAAAAATTTATAGTATTATACTATATATATATATATATATATATATATATATATATATATGTATATGTATATATATATATATATATATATATATATATAATTAGCAGATACATAAAATGAATTTTTGAACATTTCGAGTTTTTGTTTGTTGATGTTAAATAAATATATAAAGTATTCTTTTTCATTCTAAATACTTACTTGTGATAATATAACAAAGAATACATTGACTTTTAACAAATGTTATACAAACATATTTCTTTGTAGGTAAATTTTGATGGAAACTGTAAATGGTTTTTATTCAAAAAATATGTCCCTTCTCCTACTAAAGGTACATTCCATGATGGTTCTCGTCCAATTTTCTCCCCACGCATATCTTCTTTATCTCAAAAATCATTCATCTAACCCATTTGCGTAAAAAAAGTTTCTGCATCAGAATCCACTTTATAATTTTCAACTTCGTTGGTGAAATTACCTTCTCAATGATAATATTTTTCAATTCACCATCTTCAATTTTCTGAGAAAAGTCATCACTTTGTTCTCTTATGTTGAATGAACGCTTCATGATAACACAGTACTGACTATAATTCCATAACTTTGCCTTTATATGTCTTCGTTCACATACGTAATTATCTTTTTGAACCTCCTTGGCTCTGCCGATTCTAGAACCTCCTCAATGAAGTTCCAACATGCAATGTGGTCAAGATCAATAAGGACGTTCGAGAATCGGCTATCTCTTTAAATTAATCAATTAACGTTGATGTAACGCCTTTCTACAATAATTTTCGTATTCTGCATACGTATTTCAAATCTAGGTTGTTATCATCAATAGATAATTAATCACAGTGTCGCAACTGGAACCACGGCAAAATCCGCATAAACACAAAGTCCGTACTAGACTTGCACTATCGAGAGCCAAACATACACAGTTTTGAATTAAAATTTGGTATTAAATAAAAAGAATTGTGTAAATTGTTAAATGATAGAAGATTTTATTTATTTTCATTTACAGTATACAATTTATTTAAAATTTGGAATCTTTTATTTAAATAAGTTCAATAATATTAATAATATCAGTTAGCAAAAATATAAAAAGACTCAAAGTATTAAATTAATTTTTATTCTTTTACACTGTAAATTAGTATTTATAATAAATCCTTCTGAAAATAGTCATAAAGATAATATAGAAGAAAGTCAATGTATCATATTAAAATTTACTTTTGATTTATTCTGAATTGAATTTATTAAATGCTATAGGCGGTAAATACTTTGAATTTTTGTATGTTTATCTTAATCTATATCTCGCCAAAGTGGTGCACGACTTAGGACCTTGAGAAAACTACAAACGCTTGTAGCTCAGTTACGATAGAGTTTTGAGTATATAGTATGTTCATTAGGCATTTTGAACTTGGAATTGCTCCAGTAACACATCCTTAAGCTGCTGCAATTATGTCATGGGACACCGCAATATATATATATATATATATATATATATATATATATATATATATATATATATATATTGTATATATATATATATATATTGTATATATATATATATATATATATATATAATTAAATTTTTTACTAACCGTTAATAGTACAATATTATTAAAAATGTTCTTAATTTGTATTGGAAGATAAATTTTCTATCTCAAAGGTTATAAATAGGACTCCAATTTCAAATCAAGAGATTTTCTATTAGATGATTATCTAGTAAACACGTATAGTGTATCTTAAATAAAACAAAAGAGATATGTTAAAAGTAAGCAGTAATGGTAGAATTATAAAAAATTCAACGATATTAAACGTAAATTAACGATTAAAGTGTTTATTGCGAGAGAATAATAAGTTATAGATGTGAGTGATATTAAATTTATTAAGTGAGTAAACTATTCAAAAACGATTATTAGTGATAAATAAAAAACTAACTAAAGTTCATGTGTCAATGATATTGTAAATAAAAACGAAAATGAGTTAGGTGGATGTACGACTTTGAATACAAGTGAAATATAGAAGATACAGAACTTGAAGCTGTAAAGGAGGACATCTAGGAAGCAAGGGAGCAAGGAAGGTTAAGAATTACGGTCCACAAATGAAGACTATTGACATTATTTAATTTAAAATATATCAAAACTGAATTATTTAAAATAAATCAATAGATAATTAACCAAAGTTAGAAAATTATATAGAAAGTTATTAAAGGATTTATAATGTTAACAATTAATTGTTTATTAATTAGTCTAATCTTAATTATAAGGTTTTATTTACTTCAATTTACAATATTCGATTTATTTAAAAATTTCAATCTTTATTTAAAAAAAGTTCAATAATGGAAAATGCATCTAACAATATTGAAGAGAGTCAATGTATTGTACTAAAAGACCTCATACAAAATTTTAAGGTAGAATTGAAATATATTGTATATAAAATTCATTTTAAATTATTCTATAGTTAATATTTGTACATTAAAACCGTATAATTTAATAGAAAAAAATGTTTAGAGTTTGATATAAATCATTTATAGGGGAAAAGTAAGAGATAGACAATTTATAATGGTTTTGTATAGACAAAATGTACAATTGAAATTAAGTAATTAAAAAGGTAAGATGGTAATATATAACGTTATAAGTAAAGTAGGAAATAGAGAGGAACTTAATGCAGAGGTTTCAAAGAAATATTATTATTATAAATTTTATATGAAAATTAAAATTTATGATAAAAAAGTAAGATTGTATGGGTATATATAGTTGGAAATATTTAATTGAGAAGTTGTATACTTTATATATTTCTTTTATGTATATAAAAGAAATAGTAGATTGGAATACAAATAGAATTCAATGATTTATAATTAATTATTTACTAACAATTCATAGGAATAACAAGAAAATATAGCTTTTGTTTATTAAGTAATTTCTTATTGGCCCACTAAAAATTTGATTTAAATCTTATAAATAAGACTAGAAATTTAGAGATTCCAATCCAATCAATTGTCCAGTGAACCCGTACTGAATATCTAAAATAAAAACAATTGAAATACATAAAAAGTTAAGACTGATGAAAAATAGATATAAATGTACTTACTAATTAAAAATGATTTATAGTTCATAAACGTTTCAACTGCTACTTGAAGTGCTTTGGTTTAAATTGTTTTAAATGTTATGTATGTATATTACTTATTTGAATAGTTAATACTTCAGCATAACTCAGGATTTAGGAACAACGAAATCGTCTCGATGTGTGTAGTAATCATGTAGATCGCGATTTAGTTTGCAATTTTGTTTATTATTATGTGAGTGTACTGCTAATTCTGAAATAAACAGCCCGTGATATTTAGACCACTAGGGGCAGTTCTGTCTGAATTAGTGAGTTTCAAGCCAATGTACGATTTTTTGACATGTAAATATATCACTACTACATAGAATTTTCCCCAATTTATTGCATATTTTGCAACGGATACGCGATACGAGGGAGCGTTTTTTATATTCGCGGAATGAGCGGGTTGTAGAGGGGTGAGTAGGCTCATTGGGGGCGTGGCCTGTGCAGCGATTCATGATTAGTATAAATACGAAGTTTCATTGTTATTAGACAGTTAGTCTTTGAGCTATCGTCAACCAAGTAACATAATCAGGAGTGAAAAGTGAAATATGGAAAAAATCGAATATCGTGCCGTTATAAAGTTCCTTACCAGGCAAGGAAAATCAGTCGCGACCATAATGAATGAGATGTCATTGGTTTACGGCGACTCTTGTCCAGGAAAAACCATGGTGTACAAGTGGTATAGTTTATTTAAACAAGGAAGGGAATCCGTTGAAGACGACCCGAGGCCGGGCAGGAGCATTGAGGTGACCACGCCAGCACTTATCCAAAAAGTTGAACAAATTGTACTCGAAGATGCTCGAATAAAGAAGAAACAACTCGCAGAAATGGTTGGAGTATCCGATACAACAATTTTAAAATCCTACACGATCATCTCGGCATGTCTAAGGTCAGCGCAAGATGGGTGCCGAGAATGCTCACGCCGCCGCAAAAACAACAGCGCGTAGAGTGTTCGCGTGCATTTTTGGACCTCCGTAATGAAGACAAGGATGGTGTATTGAGTGTAATTGTTACTGGAGACGAAACTTGGGTTCATCATTATGAACCTGAGTCCAAACAAGACTCCATGCAGTGGCATAAAAAGGGCACAGCACCTCCCAAGAAATTTAAAGTGTCACAATCAGCTGGGAAACTCATGGCAACGGTATTTTGGGACTCGGAAGGAATATTGTTGATTGATTATAAAGATAAAGGTGTTTCTATAACCGGAGAATATTACGCTTCAATATTAGAGCGACTAAAAGAAGCCATTAAAGAGAAAAGACGGGGAAAATTGACAAAAGGTGTTCTGCTTTTGCACGACAACGCGCCCGTCCACAAGAGCCGCGTTGCGTTAGCTGCCCTGCATAAGGTGGGCTTCGAAATTGTGAATCACCCACCCTACAGCCCAGACCTGGCCCCGAGTGATTATTACCTGTTTCCGAAAATGAAAAAAGAGCTGCGGGGTAAAAAATTTACTGCCGATGATGAAGTCAAGGAGGCAGTTTCGGCGTATTTGCAGATAAAGAGAAATCATTTTTTTATGAGGGTATAAATAAATTAATTGAAAGATGTGAAAAATGTATCCGTCTTGCAGGTGAATATATTGAAAAAGAAAAATAATTTGGTTTTTTTATTTCCACCCCTTGTCCCCCATTCCGCGAATATAAAAACGCTCCCTCGTATAAATATAGTAACAGTTGTGAATTTAAAGCATTTTAAACTTCCGAATTAATAACATAAATAAATTAAATTCTGAAAATGATGTTTTTAATTTAATAATTCGTCTATTCGGATTTCTAGAAAATTGAAACTTTCAGTTTTTAAAGAATCGTTATCGATTTTAAATATGTATAAATAAAATACCTGATGAATGTGAAACTGATGTGTGTGAAATATAATGAACGTACTTTTGGGCTTGCTAATAAAGAGAAATTTGTTATTCAAACCATTTATAAACCACTTATTAGAAAATTATTGTATTTATCCGGTATACTTCAATTGTTAAAATCGTTCATGCAACAACATCGCCATAAATATAGCTTTTAATAATATTTTGAGAAAGATTATTCGGTCGTTTTTGATTAATATTCACATGATTATTAAAATAATTGATGTCAACATATTATTCTCTATCTACTAAAAAGTATTTTATCCATTCAAGAGCAATTCTGCTAATCAATTTACTTAATAAAATTGCACAATCAAAAGCTCTATTTAGATCTATTATTTTTTATTGATGATAATAATTGTAGTAATAATATATATAAAAAGTTGAAAGACCTTTTCTAAAACTATGCTTCTTATCGTTTAAAATGCTGTTATTTCTTAAGAAACATTCTTCTTCATTGTTTCCCAAAAAATGATATTTGAATATTTTTGAAATATCTATATTGCACAAAGATGTTCGGAAAATTCTCCTCTTGCAATGTGTTTCTTTATAGTAAATCTGCAACGTTTTTGAGAATTCTCCCTTTTCAGGGGGAGAATATTTGAATTAAATGTATTGAAATCGATCGGTCATTTCCAAAAAACTTGTGAAAAGATATAGAAGGCAAAAATATGGTTTTATCAATTCTTTATTGTTTAACATCATGACTACACAAATTATTTAATAATGGATAAGATATGTTTAAAAGTATACTCATATTTTTAAAGTATTGGTTAAAATCGTTACTTGCATTAAATATAAATTAATTATTCATTTTTAATTCATATTTATTTTATAGTTTAGAGTTAGATAACTGACTATGTCGTTTTCATTGTATTATTGGAATTCAAAATGTGTCTTGATAAAGATTTGGTATAATTTAATAATTGTGAGCGCTTTTTTTTATTCTTTTTATAAAATTGGTTAATCTTCAAATGGTTTTTGTTGTTTATTGCTTTTAAGCCAATCGATGTTGAATATTCACCAAATTTTATTGTTGTTTTATATAAGAATATATGATCGCATTTGATGATTTTCAATATTCATGAAGTACGTGAAAATTTTTGCGACTGATTATATAATTAGTAACTGTTGCCAGATATACGTATGCATATGAGTGTCTACTATGCCAGCTTCAAGCAACAACTGTACGCCTATAAATAGCAGCCAGACAAAATATTCATGAACCTATTTCTGATAGAATAGATAGTAAAATTAGAGATAAAAAAATATGTCAAATATGTCTTGACATATGAAAACAATCATCATTACCTTTAGACTAAGTAAGGCTGGCATTTGTCAATATTTTAAAAAAGTAATAAATCAATATATTTGATTTAATTGTTTTATCGACGACGTGAATATGGATTATATAAATGAATACTTTATTATAATAAAAATTAAATACACAAATAGGACAAAGGTAATGCTGCGAGATATATTAGAATTTATAATTTCTACGAAGCTTAAAGTATAAAAATATACATACGTGTTCTGTATTTCAAAATTGATATATTTACACCAACATTAATTTTTCTACTTTTCGTATTCAGAATGAATTAATAATTAATTGTCTGATATAACAAAATCTCGTAAATCATCTTTTTTTGTCATCGACTTTTCCACATTTCTATTTGCAAAACAGGGCAAAAGTCTTTTAAAACTATATTGATTCACATGTTCTACATACGTGTATAGTTTTCTGAACATGACATTGCCCATAAGCTTGCTCTATTTAAGTTTAACTATCTTTGGTCTCATTTTTATATAATATAATGATTGGCCTTCACTTGTACATTTTACGCGGGATGTAGAAATCTAAAAGAGATCATAAATTTTCATTATCTTTTCTAACCGACTATTACAATTTGCAGTATTGTTAAAAAATATTACTAAATTTGATAGTAAACGAAGAAGTAACTAGTAGAAAAGCAGTTTTCACCACACCATTGCTTACGTTTGTTTTACAAAAAAATATACATAATGTCAGTTCCCTTATATAACCATTTTCCATTACCTTTTTTTAACATCTTAACCACTTTCAATGCCGGTATGGACAAACGCAAAATGTTGATCATGAACACTGCTGTAATTCATATTTTAACATCCTCTATGTTATATTTATTTGCAACATTAGTTAAATTTTATCAGCTATAAGTCCTCGTGAATTTCTAAGATTAATATCTCAACAACAACCTGATCACGTTAGCCTGACTAATAAAATTCAGGCTAAGTGGCGATGGTCCATCAGTAATTAGAGCTAGAGCACTAAAATCCCGACAAGATATAAAGGAGTTACTTACACTAACATTCTTAGACCAAAAAGTGGTGGATTATCTGTTAAATGGTATAACTATGGAAACATATAAAAAGAATAAGAACCCTTATGTATTTGGACAGAGAATCAGAAATATATAGAATTTATTATTAACAAAAACGCATTTAGAGACAGGAGATGAATAGTACCATTAAAAACAAATTTATATAAGGATACAGCTTCACAAACTTTTAAAAGAGATTTGATAAATTATGGATGATTAGGTAAATCGATATATTGGGTTTGGTGTTCTCGATGTTCGGTGGTACGTCTGTATGTAAGAAAGCGCTCAGTTTGTTGGGTGGTGTCTGTTGAAATGCCTCCCTGGATAGTACCAACGTACTCAGCAACGATGTTCCGAGCGAACTTTCTTCCGGTCTCACATTATTTCTCTTGTCTTGATGTATCGCTCTGGTGTTGCTTTTATCTTGCTTGGCGGTAGTCTGCCTACGATGATCTTTACCTGACTTCTTCTCGCCTTATTGTCTAGACTGGCTAAGGTTTCTGTAGAATGTGCATCCGACGTTCACACTCTTCGATTAGTTGAGCCATGGAATGTGTCACATTGACACAGTACTCCCACGTCGGTCTAACGATTAAGTACTCCACCAACTCGAACTCTGGTCATTGAGAATTATACTTAAAACGATGTCTTCTTTGTCTGCCGGAAATGAAGGCAGCTGACTCATCTGGTCCTTGTTGGGTCGTAAAGATCCTACAGCTCAAGTATTTGGACTTAAATCCATCAGTGAATTCTGTTAGGATTTAGAAGGTATCTTGGAAGATATTATACCACGTTATCGCCTCACCTTCCAAATAGGACCTTACCATTTGGTCCAGTGCGTCTGGTAAGTCCAATCTCTGTTACTGCAGATACGTTTCCAATCGTTCAACGAAAGCTATCAGATTTTTTGACATGTTTTCGCTAAAAATATGAGGCTGTTCAGGCATCGTGTTTATGTCTAGTGTTTGGTGTATGTGATAATCGAAATGGTTTCCGACGTCAATACATTTTAGGTTGATTGGGGCTTCGAAGATTCCGGCTGGATCCTAGTTGGTGGTGCGCTGGGTGGTGCTTAGTTTGGTATCTTAGTAGCCAAAGCTATTAGCAGGTATGCTATAAGCAGCCCCTTCGTGACCCCTTTTATTGTTACGATTTGAGGTACGTATGTTGGCGCCACTGAGCTTAGATTGGAAGGCTAGTTCTGGTGTATGCTGTATCTTTCCTTTTCTGGCTGCTGTTTTATCCATATTTACCATTGATATCTTTTGACACGTATTACAACTGTGCATATGGCGTCAATACTCAATAACACAGCTGTTCGTAGATCAAAATGTCAGATAATGCTCTTGGCTATCATCGAAATTCCAGCGTATTCAATTATATTTCTTCTAATTGAAGGTTTGTTAAAGTTTAATTATTTAACCTTCGATCAAACCATTACTTTGGGTAGCCCGATTATTCTGGTGCACTACGAAACTAGTTAATCACTATTTAATCCCAAACGATTTTTATCTTGAGTCGCATACTTTAGGCTACGCGGTTTTATCCAAACCTTTTAATTCGTACTAGTTACTTGTTAGGTGCTATCGATTGTTATGGTGCATATTATGATGTAATAACCAAAAATTTAATCTCGAATGACACGTATTAAGTTCCATGATTGTTACTGAGTTGTTTTGCGGTTTCGAAAAATATGAAAAACATAAATATATGAATAATAAATCGTATAAATTTGGATCGCTGCGGTTAGAACAGTTGGTCCAGCATGAACAAGAATACTGATTTAATTTCTGCGTATTTGAGGTGTCACTTCAATACATAAATGGAGAACAAAATTATATACGAATAATTGGGAATACTCACTATTTCCATTCTGCTTCAGGTAGCTGCACAGGTGTTTAGTGATTGCTAAATATTATGTGGGTGCTGGTATTAATCAGTACGCCACTGGATTATATTACTAGTGGGTCGCTGAACAAGGGGACTAACTATGTGTTACCTTCATCAAGGATGCTTGAATGCTTGTTATATTGAGAATAGATAGAATAGATATGACTAATTAAGAATTTTTAAAAAATGACTAAAATTTTTACAATACTTACATTTCAATATATAAGTAATTTAATAGATGGGAGAAAATAACAAATTCAGAAAAGAAAATAATTAAATAAAATAAAGGGAAATATTATGAGATTTAACACGTATTGACTGTGACAAAAATAAGTAAGTTATTAATTGGCGAATAATTAAATAACAAATAATTAAAAAAAAAACTAGATTTCTTCTAGCCATTTAACGACATAAGGCGCATGGGGTACAAAGGGTATACATAACGCCACATACAAAATATTATTCAAGATAATGTAGATAAAAAAAGAAAATAAGATAGATTTGTTTCTCGACGTTAGGCTCTGCGGAACGTGTAGCGTACCCCAAATTTTGTAAATATTTAAATAAACAATATCAATCGTTCGAGTCGGACTCTGCACGAATTTGAGTTTATTTAGAAAAGGACGCTTGGCATTGCGGCGTCACTAATTTGGAAAGTGAAAGAAAGAGTAAATGAAAGCAGCTTGCGACCATTAGAAGGTAGCTTCAAATGGTCATAAGAAAAGCAATAAATTTTGCTTAATTCACACAAACTAAAACAATTTGGAAAAGGGGGATGCTCGGCGTCAGTATACTGTCTGAAGAATTCGGGTAGATTCTAGAGGATTTTTAAAATTAAATTGATTAATTAATAATTACTTAAATTAAATGATGTTAAGTAAAAATTATTGAAACACCGAAAGATAAAATTGAAATCGTAATAGAAAATCATAGAAGAGGAACTAACCATCATGGGATTAATGAAACTTTATAACAAATTTTTAAAAAATTATTGGAACCAGATGAAAAATGACATTAGATTAAAAAGTGTGAAATTTGCCAACTTTTCAAATTACGAAATTATTGAAAAACCTTTTGATAAAATTCATATTGATACTATTTCAATAATTCTCAAAATTTTTTAATCATAATATGGTCACAAAATATGCACAAACTTATCGTATTCAAAGAAAAACAACAGTCGAAATTGTAGTAAAATAAACTAATAAAAAGTTTTAATATACATGTATCATCAAAAGAAATTTTCAAAATTATTCAAATTTTATAAAATTAACGTACATTACACATTGCTAGATCTAAATTCAAATGCACAAATTGAACGATTACACTCAACATTTTTGAACATGTAAGAATAATTAAAAATAAAAAATTAACGCAAGATACTAATAAAAAATGAAATTGTCTATATTAGCATATAATTCAACTATATTCGGAAGATCTGTGGTAAACAGATACTACTACACCTGTGACACACAAATTACGCTATTAATCTTAACTTATTAATTCAACCATTCAACAACAGGATCTTCACCATTTGACCTTTTATACGGACATAAAAATACAAAAGAACCAATGCATTTGTATTGTATTATCAGGAATATATACAGAAACACATAGAACGTAGAAAGCACAACTAAGTTCCAAAGAAGATATAATAATATATCAAATAAGAAATTATCAAATCTGTGCGAGTTGATGGCATGCCTGTGAGTGTTTTGAAAATTGGTGCCCCAATCATTGCAGAACATATAACGAATCTCATAAATTATTCTAAAAGAGATACAGATTGACCAGTTCCAGGATTCTCTCAGAACTTCTTGTGATATTTTTAAAAAAGAAGACTCTGAGATCATTGATAATTATAAGCCAAGTACAATTCGATATGTATGAAAAGTTTCTTTGAGGGCCATTGCTTAACACTACAAATATATGTAAAAAATTTGAAATATTTTCTAGTAATCAAAGTTTTTCTACAGAAACAAAAATTTAAAGTAACACTTTTTTGACATTTCCAAAGTATTCGACTCTATTGGTCGTGCTTTTTCAATAAATAAATTATATGATTTTGGTTTCACAGGAAACAATAATTAGCTATTGTCATACTTTGCCAATAGAAGAATCCATGTTAAGACAAGATTAGTATCATCACCATTACTTTTTATACTGTTTATCAACGATCTTCCGAATTATATCTCTTGTGGAAAAGAATTTTTATATGCTGACGATACTACAATTGTTGTATCTGGCCAGAGTAGTGGTATATTGTGCCACAATTTGGAAAAAGCAATTCAGTTTAATCATAAATTAAATAATAGAAATTATGTTCACATTTTTAGAAATTAATATAGATTATACTTTGGATTGCGTTTCGCACATTGACGGTGTATGCACAAGATTAAATTCAGTTTATTTCGTAATTGTAATTTAAAATTTAATAACTTTTTAGATAAAAAGTCTATTTTAATTGTTTACTATTCCCTTGCCTATTCGGTGTTATATTAAAATATAAGTGTATGGGTGCAATCTATTGAATGGGTCTTTATTATTCAGAAAAGAATATAGGAGATCATCTTCGATCTTGCGTCAACGGATACTTGTCAAATTTTTAATGGTAATACATTAATTATATATATATGTACATATATACATATATTTATATATTCAAGTTGCTGCAATATGTGTTTCTAAACAAAAATTTTATTTATAATTGATTGTGACTTGCATGGTTATATCAGAACCAAGGATAACTTAGTCACAACCTTCACATACGCGAGTTATAAAACGTCCCCTATGCATATGTATGGTCGCTTGTACAAACAATGCTGCTTGAGATACTGTAGCAAATGCCAATAATTTCCAAATGTTAAAAAAAATTAAACCTTAATACCAAAACGATAATTCTTTCTTAACCATTATGATCGTGTTTTAACGTTTTCTCTTGTATGTGTACACACGCGCGCGCGTAAGCCACGCACACGCGCTCTGGTAACTGGAAGAAAGAATATTGAAAAGGTATGCAGGAACAGCAATGAGACAATATTATCAATGAATAAATGAGCACAACAAATCTTACACGCACAAATTGAATGGCGCAAGAAATAATGTACCCAAAAAAATCAAAATGAAAAAGAATATAAAGCCATATACTTAATCACTAAGGTTGATATATAACCCCTTTCCACATTAATTTTCGTAATTCT
Organism: Dermolepida albohirtum; assembly: GCA_031893035.1. Classification (NCBI taxonomy): domain Eukaryota; kingdom Metazoa; phylum Arthropoda; class Insecta; order Coleoptera; family Scarabaeidae; genus Dermolepida; species Dermolepida albohirtum. The sequence continues at coordinate 113,290 of JAVIWB010000316.1, read as the reverse complement.
GTATACGTATTTCGACAACTAAGTTGGCATCATCAGCAGATAAATTAAGCAGTGTTGCACCTAGAGAACTACGGCAATAAATACCCATACGAAACAATTAATTCCGCACACGATCCATACCGCTGAAAGCCAAGACACACACCTCCATATACTTAAGTTAAATGTTTCAAAGATTTGCTTAATGAATATCGGTAAAATGAATTTACAGTTGAGGAAGATAATGACGAAATCTTAGTAGATGAATCAACATTGGAAGAAGTGACAGGATAATAATTAAATATTGAATTATTAAAATATGGATATAGAAGATTGATAAATGCTACAGGAAGTTAGAAGGCAAAACCAGTATGAGTGCTTTCATAAGAGGAAAATCAATAACAGATGCTATTCACAACTTGAAACAAATAATGTAAGGAGCTTATGAGTATAAAATGAAACTGGAATGCCTTGTAGACTTTCAACAAGTCTTTGATAAAATTGAAAGAGGAAAATTTATGATAGAAATGAAAGAAGTTGGAATATGAATGTTCATTGGAATTACTATCAAGGCAACAGGAGCTAGTCTTAATCAGCAAAAGCAACAACAGATGAATTTGATGCAAATAAGGAAATTAGACGAGATGACTCATTATCTGCGACCCTATTTTACCTAACGCTTGAATATGTAAAGGAACACGGAGAACAAAAATGGGGACAAATTATAGTCAATGCAGATGACAGCAATTATAACTAAACGAAGAGAAGCAATTACCAAAATTTGCCAAAAAATAATAAAAGAATGAGAGAAATTATGTCTAAAATATACAAAAATAAAACAAAAGTAAAGTTTGAAAGAGAACTAAGAAAGCATAAAAATAAGTGATTCTACATTAGAAGAAAATTTTGAACAAGAAAAACAGTGAATGACGAAATGAAACATTGAAAGAAGTATACCGAAAAAGATAAAATATGCAGAAATCCAAATACAACCGGCATTAAATTATAATATAATTATTAACTAAGAATAATGTGTAATTAAAATAACGCCATTGGTCGCGGTGTAATATAATACAAAATTAAGAATAAAATAAAAGTAATTGGAAACAAACTGTTATGGACATATTCTCCTACATATATTGTCAAAATAAAGATGACAATGAGCAGCTGGTAGAAAGTAACAGAAAGTTAAAAACTAATTTAACAGTTTAAGCTTTTTTTGGTTTGAATTTAATATACGTGTTTATTAAGTAATATTTTTGAGTAGCAAATTTTAGTGTTTAGCGTTTATGCTTTTCTCATTTATATTCCATGGTCTTATAAATTAATTATTTTCTCATACTAAATTAGATATTGCCTTTGCGAAATAGACGCAGATTAATTTAAATAAAACTTATGGCAAAAATAATTCTTTTCTAAACCTAGCATCATATCTTACTTCTTCTCATTAATCCATATTTATATACCGGTGTTTCAAAATGAATATACGTATTTCCAATACATATATGATATTTATTAAACTTTAAGACATACGAATATGAAACTTTACACACATATTTACAAACCTCTCAAGTTCAGATTACAGATGTTCAACACGTCCTCGATCAACGACACCAACAATATCATATCGATACTCAAATTCCTCCCATATTCGGGCAAGCATGTCCTTCGTCACTGATGTTATGGCAGTACGGATCCGGTTCTTCAACTCTTTCAGGTTCTGTGGGAGTGGTGGTACATAAACGTTGTCTTTGACGAAACCCCACAGGAAGAAGTCACAGGGTGTGAAATCCGGTGACCCTGGAGTCCAGCTGAGACATGCTAGGTCACCAGCTCCTTGACGACCAATCCAATGGTTCGGTAGAGTTTCGTTCAGATATTCACGCACTTGGCGACTCCGGTGAGGGGGTGCCCCGTCTTGTTGAAAAATGAGTTGTCTTCGTGCTGCTTCGGTAACAACCAGTTTTGTAACATAGCGAGATACTGCTGACCGTTAACCGTGTTTCTATTAAAGAAGAATGGGCCATAAATAGATGATCGGGATATCGCACAAAACACATTGATTTTAGGCGAATCTCGTACATGTTCAATGGCTGCATGTAGGTTCTGTATACCCCAAATTCGAACATTGTGTTTGTTTACCAGACTACTAACATGGAAAGTCGCTTCATCACTGAACACGATACGTTGTGCGAAAGTGTTATCATTGTCAATAGCATCATGAATCTCGTTACAAAATGCCACACGTTTCATAACCAACCGACGTCTCAAAATACTCCAAATTATTGTTGTAGGCAGTTGTAACTCCCGAAGGATTACTTTGGAAAACAGTTTGAATTCATGCGACATTTTCTTCAGAAACACGACGGCGGTCAGAACTCTATCCTTTACATACACATCCTGTATCTACAAACTGTCGATACCATCTGCGAATGTTCGACCCATTCGGAGGATCAATTTGGTAGCTCAACTTGAAACGTCTTTGCACTCTAATCACGAAATTGCACTTCGCAAACTCGAGAACACAAAATGATTACTGCTGCGGAGTAGCCATTTTAGACGTATGACGATTACCAAGAAAAGCAAAAGACAACTGACATCTACCGGCCGAGCCGAGGCGCAGCGATCGATAGTTTTGACAAAATAATACTTTGTAATACGTATATTCTTGAAACACGCTGTATATTATACATATATTTTTATATTTATATATTACTTCAATTCTTGCTAACTCCGTATAATGTATGATATATATGCTGTTGCGGCATTTCTCAGCGTACCATACGTATTATGTATGGTATATATATATATATATATATATATATATATATATATATATATTCTAAGAAGCTTTGCCAGGTCTAGCAATTAAGGTCATTCATGTTTTATGTTTGAATCAGATATACAGGTCAGTTTCTAGAAACTTCTTTATGAACTATGATAGTTATTATGTTAGTCTCAGTCAAGTGATTTCTTATAGTGTAAGCTAATTTGAATTATATTTTTAATATTATGCATTACGAATTTTTCTGAGGACACGAAAATATGGAAGTTACCTTCCACAAGCAGAAAGAGCATTTCCTTTTAGCAGTTTTAATTTGGTAACGGTTAAATTCTTTATTATAATTGTTCAATACTTGTATTTCAGTTATTCCTCTATCGATAATAAATTAATATGAACATTTCTCATATTTTGAGTGATATAAATATTTTAGATAAATCTCTTTTTATTACGAATTTGATGTTTACTAAATTTAAAACGGTGTTATAATGAGGATAGGAAGCAACTCTATCTATAGGATAAAGTGCTGCCTTCAAACTCCAAACTAGACATGCATCACCATTGTTTTGATTGTTGAGGCATGCCTGTTTATTTTTTATTGAAGCAGGCCTTGAAGTCGTCGAAGTACTGAAGTATTGCACCTGGGACAAAGAAACCGTTCGTACAAGTTTGTAATAATATTTGTTTGATTTTATTTGTTAAAAATTTATAGTGCTAAGCAAAGCTAGAGACTGTTATAACGAACAGTAGTTTGAACTGATTATTTTATTTGCCAATTAACCGAGGACAGCTGGCCTTCTGCTAACTATCCTAATATCCCTTAATTCATTTATCGGTTCCTATTAGTACTTCTGTCAGATTTTATTTTGTCCTTAAAAATCTAATTAACAGTTACTTCACTTTTATGAGCTTGAATATTTGATTTTATAAATATTTTGTGATTGTGCCTGAGGCGTACTAAGGAAATATCTAAAATTACGGTCATAGGTGCCATTGTATTTTCATTGTAAACCGACTATACGTATTTACATAAGCTCAATTCAAACTTATCTGTGCTAATTCGTTAATTAAATTAATTATTTTATACCTTATATTTAAATAATCAAACATATAATAGACTCATAATTATTTTACTTACTTATTCATTTTATTAAATTCGTAATTCAATGTTTACTCTATATCTTGTCCTTATAATTATTAATCTACAATAAAACTGATGAGCGCTTATTAGTTGTTACGTCTTTATTTTCTTTTTTCTATTATTTTTATTTTGTGTATACGAAATTCTTGTCTTTAGTAATATACCAACGCATTTTGCGGATTCCTTGTTTCGATATTGGCAGTAGGCTTTTAGGGTTACGATATTGTGGCGTCTATGAACAACATAGTAATAGGGAACCTTCCTACTCTTCTCAAATTTCTGAGCTGGTAAGCTACGAAGCTTACCTACTTACCAGCTTACCAGCACCAGAACAAGAAAGTGTATCGTTCAATAACTAAAAAAAATACGAGAATTGATGCTAAAGTCCTATTTAGTACATTTGGGCGTTAGGAAGAATTTATATAAATTTCTAAATGCACGACCGAAATTAACGCCTATCCAGCGTCTCTCTCTTGGAAACTCTCTGATTTATTTAAAAGTATGGTAAAAAAGTATGATCAAAAACGTCGTCGTCTGTTGGTTGTCTTATAATGGTGTCTCTGGTGGATTTTAATTTAGATATTTGTTAATTCGATTGTAGTTTCACATAACGAGCCAACTAAAATTCCACCTAAATATTAGAAACTACCTCATAAATGGTATTTTAATCAATTGGCACGATCGTATTTTAGATTCAGCCAAAAAGGTCTTTATATAAGAATTTCGTTGCTCTAAAATTCTATATGATGTCACATGACTTTTACTTTTAAATTACTAGCAATTTTATACACTCCATCCTCTAATAAAATTCCATTATTCAATAAATGCTGTTGCGAAGAAAGACATTCTCTGCAGTAGTCTGCAATTCAATCCCTCGGAATCACCATAACTTGTGGATGGCTCATCGATGTTGCACCTCTTGAAAGGTGGAACAACCCGTCCACATTCCAGATGAAGCGCTTTCTTGCGATGACGTATTAAAATATACTTCCTGGCAAATATCTTCTAGCAGGCATCACATGTGTCTGCGAAGATTGTCCAAACGAACGAAAACCTTCCCACAATGTTTGCAATCTATCGTTTATACTAGAAATTTAATGGTAATTAACATATGTAAAAACAGAATATTTTTAGTAAATTATATTAATATTGGAAAACTGAAAAAATATAAAAGTAAAATAAAAATATAGAAAACTAACACAAAACCCCTTTTTTATTAAAATTTTGTATAATTAGTTATATAAAAAATTAGTCTTATACATATTTTAACTGAAATTCAAATTAAGTAAAAGAAAGAAGTAAGTAGTTTTTGGCACTTACATACAATACACTTAAGAAAATTATAAACAAAAGATGCAAATTCTTTGGATGCTAGTGATATATTAATTCGAAAACTAAAATTACTACGAAAATATAAAAAGCTTTATCTGCAAAACTAAATGTATTATTGGAAAAACACCTTTTTTTGCTCATTCGTCATTATTTATGTTAATATAAAACTTATACATATTACTTAAAATGATGAAATGAACTATAAAAGAATGAAATAGGTAATTTGCTTTCATAAAATTTTAAATAAAAGATAAAGACTCTTTGGATGCTAATGATATATTAACTCGAAAGTAATAATTACTACACAAACATCTGCAAAAAATAAACGTATTCTTAAAAAAAACATGTTTTTTGGGTATACATCATTATTTCCGTTAATATTGAAATGCATTTTTATTGTTTATCGCCGCAAAAAAATTGTTCCTGTCAATGGTTTTAAGAACGTATAGAAACATGCATTTCTATACTACTTTTAAAAATAACTCAATTTTAAAATTTTTTATTTAAGCCAATATTGGTATATACTTTTCCTATTTAAATTTTGTATAATTAGCTATATAAAAAATATGTATATATATATATATATATATATCTTATAATTTCTTATTTAAAAAGGTGAAATTAACTAAAAGCAACAAATATAAATATAAATAATACATACATATAATTACACTTATATTAACTCGAAAACAATAATTACAACATAAATATAACACATAAATTATTTATTTCACAGTCAACAATATTAACGTGCACACACTACTATTCTTACTGCATCTCTACCCTTCCGGTTCTGCAAGAAAACATCCTAACCGTACATACTTACACATGCTATCAGACTCGTTATGTACTTTATAATTATACAGATCTTACACAACAATTTTACAATTTGTTATATATAAAATTAGAGTATATTTAGCAAATTTAATTAGTATTTCTATATTTAAAAAAAGAAAAAAATTACTATAATTAATATAAAAAATTAATTAATTAAAATTAATGTAAAAAATTACTATATTCACAAAATATTTCAAAAATTTAATGAAAAAATTTTGAACATTTATGTTTAAAATTCCTATTCTCATATGCCAAACCTGAATTTAGATCATTTAAATGTCAAACGCGTTTGCGTCAAAGAGTACGAAACACGTACTCTGTGTCGATTATTATCCACTTATTGAATTAGATGATCGAAACGATTTTGCATAACCCTCATTAGATTACACACTTATAATACAATTCCCAACATATATGAGTAACACAATAAATTTTACAGCTTGGTTTGTCTTATGCCACAACTTGACGTATTTAACGTAATGATCTTGGTTTAAAAGCATAGAAAATTCAACTTGTTCAGAAATCGAATGCGGCCAACCCTTCGAATCGTTACCGTTTCAGTTTTTGGGCCCTTGAAAAACGTGTTTTCTACCGAAATTTCATTCAGTGATGAGGGATATTTCTGGCTTAATGGCTACGTCAATAAGCACAATTGCCGTATTTGGAATGAAGAGCAACCCAAAGAGATTCAAGAGCTGCTATTACATCCAGACGAAACCACTGTTGGTGTAGTTTATTGGCAAGTGAAATCATCGATTCATATTTCTACAAAAATCTTACCGCGCCATAATAACGGACTAAATGCTGTCTGAAATTGAAGCCCGTGTTCTCGATGACATTTAGTTCCAACAAGACGGCGTTACTTGCCACACAGCCTGTAAAAGCATGGCTCTATTGCGAGAACTATTTGGTGACCATTTAATTTCACGTAATGGACTTGTGCAATGGCCGCCTAGATGTGATATCATGCTTTTAGAGATTTTCTTTAGGGTTACGTAAAGTCCAAAATAATCTACCTACGATTGAGCAATTGGAAGCCAATATTACCCACGTTATTCGCCAAATACCACTTAAAATACTCGACCGTGTCATCGAAAATTGGAAGTTCAGAATGAATCAACTGTGTTAGGCGTAGTTACGGTCAACATTTGAAGGAAATAATTTTTAAAAAATAAATGTCAAGAATGATTTTTTTTGTATAATAATGAAGAATAGCCGATAAAATTAAAGAATTTATTTTTCTTATTTTTGAAAAGAGTTCCTCCAAATGAATTACCCGCTACTATTATTACGTACATACAGCTTAACAAAAAGTAAATGTATTATTTAAAAGAAATCCTTTTTTATTTTAATTGCAAAAATATTTGCAAGCCATAAAAACATATCCAAACGAGTATTTTTTCAAATTATTTTACAATATTACCCAATTATTAATTTAAATACAGTCAATAATACTATTGAAATTTATTGGTAGCTATCCTGGCTTTTTAATATGAATTTAAATACATATACAGTCAGTGATACTACCGAAATTTATTGGCAGCCATCTTGAATTTATATTAATGTTCTTTTGTCAAGGCGCCATCTTGATTTTTAAATTTATTTCAATGCTCTTTTGATTAAGCGCCGTCTTAATTTTTTTAAATTTATATAAATGCGCTTTTGATTAAGTGCTATCTTTCTTCTTAAATTTATATCAATGTCTTTTTCGTGAAGCACTGTCTTGATTTTCGAATTTATATCAATACACTTTTGACGAAACGTCATCTCGATTTTATAGATATATTAATGCCTTCTTGGCGAATCTGAATTTATAATTTATATAAATACACTTTTGGAGAAACGTCATCTTGATCTTTTAAATTGTTCTTTTCCTCGTATATTTAATTTCATCAGACTTTTAACCATATTTCGTATATAATGCGTCATATGACGTACACAGGCATTGACGTCAGCACGTTCTGGAATCGCCGCCGCTGCCGATGACCCAAAACCGAGAAACCGCGAAAACTCTCTACTAATCATGGAAGACAGTGGCGTTTGGGTGTATGTAGACTTGATATTAATATTTGTTAAAGATGTGGTCCTAGTAACAAAGTGTTTCAAATGCTGTGTCTACGGACACATCTTGACAAAATGTAGAAAAAGATAGCGCTATCCAGTCGGGTTGAATGTGAAGCAATAAAACTTGATTGCCCCAACTGCAGGAGGTTAGATTTGCAGTTATGAGAGCATAGCGACGACTCGAAGTGTCCGGCCCGCCGATGGAGAATAATGGCAGAAAAATTCAAAATTAGTTATGCATAGATTAAATTTAATGCAGGTTAACATACGGAATGAAAGTTAAGCCAGCGGAATAATAACAAAAATGACAGATGAAAATAAAGTCGATGTGTTATAGGTACAGGAACCGTATCACGTACGGGAAGTCTAGAGGGAAAAGGGGAAATGCTTAGGAGTCGAGGGAATTACGACCCTAATCGTGGTATTGAATGACAGCATACAAGAGGTAATATTGTTAAAACAATGGTTTATTCTGACCATTATTTTAACAATATTACCTCTTGTATGCTGTCATATGTCAAAATGAAAGTTGGAAAGGTGAAATTGGTTATTGGAAGCGTCTATGTAAATACGAGGATGGATTTAGAAGGGATACGTAGTCAAGCGAACGATATAATTAAGGTAGAGAAAACGGACAAGCTAGTGATAACTAGCTACTTTAACGCCAAAAATCAAATTAGGGTGAGAATCTGACACAAGGAAGGATCCCAAAACTTCTAAACTGGGTCACGTATACTGATCTTTAACGACACAACGACCCACCTTTTTTCGCCGGAAAGTCGGGCATGAGAGAAGAGAAACTCTTTACACTGGTCGAACAGGTGGTTTAGAAAAGCAAGCCTATGAAGACTCCCGGAAAGGACGGATTCCCGTTTGGGGTGCTGAAGGCGCTCTTCGAAGCCGGGCGTGAAATCTGATTATACATATTGAACAACTGCCTAAGAATGGCTACTTTACTACAAATTTGGAAAGGGAGAAGAAGAATTTCGTTCTATCTGTCTGCTACCGACAAATGGGAAGGTAAGGGACAAATTATGGTCAAGAAGATCTTGAACTGGCTGGGACAGACTATATAAAAACTTAGGCAGGTGTTAAAAGCAATGCCCACTTTAATTTTTGTATAGCCTGCGTCGTTCCCAAGCCTCTTTGGAAGCCAAACTGTCTCTTCGGCAATTTATTTTCCATCTCCAACCAGTTCAAGAGTTTTCTTGAACACAATTTGTAGTAATAGAAAGGTGGTTCCGGAACATGAGTGAAGTTTTATAAGAGACTAATATGGACAAAACAATAGTGGGGCTAGAGAAAAAATGAGAGGCACTCTGAGCAAGACGAAAAAATAAATAAATTACGGTACAACGAAGATAAAACTAAAGCGATGTTCATCCCATACCGCCAAAGACCGTTGAAGGGAACATGACTTATGATCGGAACTGTTCAACATCACTACAGCCACATATCAAGTGCCTGAGGGTAGTCATCGAATTATCGAGAAGCTGAGCGGTTCGTAAAAAATATACAAAAAACAAAGTTGTGGAAATGTGCCTAAGAACATACTGGCTAGCAGGAAAAACTTGGGCAACAAAAAAAAAGATGAAAAGGCACGTTAGAGCCGTAAAACCTGTCTTGTTACATGCCTCAGAAGTATGAGGTATAAAAGCGTGTTAGAAGCATAAGTATGAAAAAATTTCGTTTAATACCCTTCGGTTGATTAAGGCTTTCCAAGTGAGGGACCTAATCATACGGGAAATCTAAAATTATTTGTTAAAACATGATATGAAGGGAAGAAGCATACCATCGGGCATAAGCAGATAAAATCAAATGCCACCAGCGTGATAGAGGTCGACAAAACTACGAGACGAGCCGGCGAGTATGAGGAAGAGTACCAAATTAATCAAGAGCGTAGACGAGTAGATGTTGCTAGTGGAATGGTAAACAGAATTCACAAGCGGAGGTACTGGCTGGAGAATATTTAGCATACACCCCGAGCTGGCTAAATAAAAGAAACACTTGTCTTGAAAAGTAATTCAGCTAGTAACGGGTCATGGCTACTTCAGGCAGTATTACTAGGTTCCAACTCCTATAAACGGAAGGAGTTTGCTATTATGAGGACGAGCTGGAGAACGCAGCACATGTTATGTGACATTGCACCCTGCCAAAGAGACGGGAAGCTAGGACGCACATTCGAAATCTCTGAGATATGTCGATGAAAGCCAGGACTGAAAAAGAAAAAGAAAGTTGGGCGACAGCATCCTCGTGGAAAAAGCTATAAAAGATAAGCTGAGCTGGGCGAAAGAAAAAAAAACGGTTCACATGAAAAATCGATTTACATTAATTACAATTAAATAAAAAAAATTCTTATAGAAATAAAAGAAGAAATCCGGAGAGGAAAATCCAGCGGAATTCTAACCATATCCGGAAAGCGGAACAACCCAAGTGAGAACCAGAAAGAAGAAACTGTATTGTAAATTTAATAAATTGTAATACATACAAATATATCTACATGCAAAATAAAATGTAAATATATTAGGAGAAGGAATGCAGCAACGCGGTGGACATACGCACGCACAGACCAAGAAGTATGGTATGCCTCTCAAGGACCTGACAACCAGTTCAGCTGTCAGACGTGTCTTCTTGTCTATCTGTCTCTCTCTCTCTCTGGTTGTGTGTGCGCGCGTGCATACACAAAGTATTCACACGTACCCGCTCGCATGCTTCTAGTAATTCCTAGTTACCAATAGCTCCGTAGTTTGTGTAGTAAGTTCATTAGACTTACTATAAATCTATTCCTGTTTTTTTTTTCACTTATTCTCTACTTTTTACAATAATTCGTTAAGGTGCTTCTTTATGGTAACAGTCTTTCTATGTGTATATACATACATATAATTATTTATACATGTACAGGGATTGTTTATTAAATATCAAATTTTCTGTTTTTCTCTTTTGCGCTCTTTGCTAATCTCACCACTAACTTGTTTTCCATTATTTGCGTGTTTAAAGTGCTGTAATGAGCACCTTAGCACCTATTCTTTCTCTGCCTCAATTATAATTTAGATATTTTAAATATACATAATATGGCTGTACAGCCTTGTGATTGTTGCAATACACCGACTAATATACCTCAATTAGTTTTCAGCTTTATCTATAAAAGTAAAGTGAATTATTCTTGCGATGAATTAATTTTGTCGGAAGTTATTATAATCAATACAAGATCGCATGTGTCATGAACGTGCCCCAAATATTATATTCTTGCTAGTTCTATTAACCATATTAAATCTATTATTCTTGAATAAAGGATGAAATATTAAAATTAAAATGTCAAAATTGCATTTTGAGAGAAAACTCAAATAGCAGTAGAATAGACATCCAGTAATAGGAATTTTGAAGATATTCTGCAAGGATTTTCCAAGCGTGAGAAAACAAAAAGCAATATAGTTGTCTTTAGGAAGAAGTTAATGCAGCGAACAGCGAGCAAAGACACACCTATTGAGCTAATCAACTATCTTTCGCCTATGATCACTTAGAGTGGTGTAATTACGATCCTACAGAGCTTCATCACAACCGTTGAAAATCACATTTTTGAATGAAAATGCAACCCACTTATTGATAAAAAAAACAGCAGATTGGCTACTAATGCAAAGTAAAACAAGAAATACTCTACTAAATTAACAGTAGCGAAAAATTTTAGTGGGTGAGAATTGCAGAAATTTGGTTTGCTGAGGACTTTCTTCCATCATCGATGACTGAAGTGAAAGTATTTTCTTGATCCTCAAAGATCACTTTTCTAGCTATTAATTATGTTTATCTATTTTTGTAACATGTTTTTTTCTGATTGATGTTGTCCTTACGGACTCGTATTAGATAAATACCAAAATATTTACATATACAATATATTCCACTACGTGTTACTGTCAAGGACAGAATATAATTTCAATCAAGTCGTTTTGTTGGATTGTATACTAATAATGATATTGATTGTTCAGCCATTTTTGTTAAGAACTCTATTCTTTGTCCGATATTTTCATTCCCCTGTATAAAACTACAGTAAAAAAATTCTCGCGTGATTTTATAATACAATAATTAAGAATAAATAAAAAGATAAAAATGTAAAAAGGTAATATTTGTATTCTGGATACGTACATACTTTAATAACTAAATCGTCGTCCTCAGCAGAAATTTTTGCAATATGACGCAACGATGAATCGTAGGAAGCTGCTTGTTGCTGCATATTGAGACATGTTCATACGTGCATAGAGCCGCCGCGCCATGTCGATGGGAAGTCGATTCATTAGCTGTGAGAGTGTAAAGTGCTCGCGATAGCATTGTGATCACGAAATGAGATAAGGGCAGTTTTGCGTTATAATTTCGTGTGTGATATTCAGGTGGTATAGAGAATTCTCAAGGGGAAATTTTAACTGTGGAGGATGCTGAGAGGCCGGCGAGGCCACGAACGTCTGTTACGAGGGGAAAACGTTACTACTGTGAGGAAAATGCATAGCGAGGACAGGCGAGTGACCTACCAACAGATAGAGGGTACTTCAGGCCTAAATGCACCAGCAATTCGTTTGATTCTGCAATATCATTTGCACGTGAAGAAACTTTGATCTCTCTGGGTGCCGCAACGACTGACTGAAGAGCAAATGATACGACGTGTAACTTGGTGCCGGGAGATGCTAAAAACGTTTAATAAGGGACAATCTCGGTATGTGAACAACATCGTGACAGGTGACGACACTTGGCTGTACTATTACGATGTGCCGACCAAAGCTCAAAACAAAGTTCGGGTCTTTGATGATGAGGACACACCCACAGTGTGAAAATGCTGTACTTCTCAAATCGAGTGGAATTGTGGAAGGCGTCGTTTTGGACACATAGAAGACAGTCACAGCTAAGTGGTATACTGAGCAGTGCTTGTCTAAAGTCATTGGATCTGTGAAGAACCTGCGGCCAAAATCAAGAATGGATACCTGGTTCCTTCATCATGATAATGCTCCAGCTCACCGCGCCAAAGCCTGCTCCGAATATTTGACCACGACAGGATTGAAACTTCTCCAGCACCTCCCTATAGTCCAGATCTTGCTCCCTGCGACTTTGCACTGCTCTCACATGTGAAAATGAAGCTAAAAGGGAGACGGCTTTGGAATGATAAGGACCTTCTGCGGGCTTGGGACAACAAGTGTGCTTTACTCCCTGCAGAAGTGATTTAAAGATTGGTTTCGGGGGATGGAGATGTATTGATTGTAGCGGAAATTACTTTGAAAAAGTTAAATAAACGAAGCTGTATTGCAAAACTTTCCTAGTACCCTTTGTAGTTGTACCAGTCTCACTCCATTATTTTGATCATTACTTTATTTCAGATGAAATAATTCACGTTTTATCGACAGTTTTTACACGGCGCCAAAAATCGCTGATCGATACTTCATTTTTTCCATGTTTTAAAAAAGCTAGAAACAGTCCGTTTTCTATTAGAATAAGAAGCGTCCTTACGATCAGAATAAACGTACATTTTGACTGATCCTCACCCATATATTTAATAAAATTCATCAAAACGTGAGCTGGAAGGAAATATATGATATACAGTACATATATCGTTGGAATGTGCTTAGAAAACGTTTCAAATAGCAATAGAACACATTAAATTTTGGTAGCCACGAAATATTAATATAAATAGTGGCACATCGTGACTCTTTAGGCCAAGAGCTGCACGCGACTTTCGTAAGTCAAAAATTTGTCTAATTAGCTTTTAATAATTTAATCCATACACTTTTTATTGATAACATAACTCAGTATTTAACCATACCTAAAACAAAACCTTTGTATGGAGACTATCACTAAATTTAGCATCTAAATCACATTTGGTTTCAAGCAAATATGTTAGTAGCGCAAAATAAATTATAGTTGATAGCAATACAACAGTACAAAATTATTAAAAGTCTCTACATATTTCCTAAGGTTAATTCCTTTGACATCGCATATAAAGAATTTCTAAAGCATTTAATAGAATACAACGATTTAGAAAAGTCCTTCGCCATATTTCATTACTTCCAAAGTCTATCGCAAGTAAGTGAGTTAAATGGTTAGATACAGTTTTATGTTACGAACAATATTGCAATGATATAAAATCATTAAATCTAATGCGTATAAAATAACAACTGCGAACACTTTAAAAACTCAACGTCAAGTGATCTCTGAAAGAGTGTGATGACCATGCATCTAGTAACTAGTATAGTAATTATTCAATATCGCATTTAATTATAAAAATTCAGCAAGACACTAACTTTTATGCCACACAGTATTCATAGATCTTTATTAACTTGAAATGTATGTTGCCTTTTTTTATTACTATCGTTCAAGATGATAGAACTAGATCGAATTCCAGCAGGTTCTGCAAAAACAACCAACCATTTATCGATTATCAAATAATTGATGGACTGAATACATTATTTCAATGAAGCCATTCAAATGACAATCATCAACATGTATATTTAGGAGAACCAACTTATTGGCTTACTGACAGAAGAAAGGCACCTGCTCTGAAGAAACTGACAACCGAAAATAAAATACGTATGTATCAAAACTATCTAAAAAACTTGGCAGCAACAGAGTTCGCGATTTAATCATTATGAAGAGCTATTAAAAACACTAATCGCTCACAAATAACTCTTACCCAATTAAGAGCTAAAAAAAGTAAATGGTCTAAAAGTGATAAATATAAAACTGTTGTACTTGTAGATTTTAAGCCTTAATCACACAAGCACATTAGATTCTGTGGCATAAATCTTCAAAATATCGGAAGTAAAAGCTACAATACACAAGTCGTACACAAACAAATACCAAGATATGATGTAATAACTCTGCTGCTCTTAAAAATCTGCAATATTCAAACAGTATTTCAAATGTACATAAATGTTCCAAAATTCACTGGTTGCATCTAATGTGCTGAACATTTTTATTTTTTTTATTAATTTTTTTTCGGTCTTTTAAATCATTATATAATAAATTCTTAATGACTCATTTTCTTTTTTTACAATTACACAAGAATTTAACCATTCTAATTGACCATGTACTTTTTTAATTATTTGTAAATCCCTATTTCTTTAAGATGTTTTTTGAATTTATTTTGTAAAGCAATAGAATTTTGCATGTAAATATGCGCTTTTACGATGCAAAACTGAAAAATTCAAATTTTAATCGCTTTAAAATTTCTGCATTATACATATGATGCGAAACGCTGTTAAAATTTGAATTTTTCAGTTTCGGATCGTAAAAGCGCATATTTACATGCAAAATTCTATTTGCTACGGTCAGGGCACATTCCTGGTGAGAATGAGATCGCGGGTTCAAGCTTCGTGAGGAGAAGAGGAATTTTTTCAAAAAATTTTACATTATACATATGAAAAATAAGTATCGATATTTATCTAACAATTTAGTACAGTTATAATTATATACTGAATTGGTAGTATTAATTAAATCTAATATGTCGCATATTCTTAAATCTAGCAAGGAATCGTAATGGTCTTTTGTAACATAAAATTAAATGGTTCGGTAAATATGATCCTTACAATTAATATCATATTTTATTTTATTTGTCATTTAATCTGTCGATTCAAAGTTTATACCACTTAATTTTTCAAAATTTGTTATTGACATAATATTTACAGCAGATTCTCTATCTACCTTAAAAGCAAATAATTTATCTTAAATCAACAAGTTCAATAGCCATATATTATTTTTGTTTGTAATTCTATTTATTCATAAAAAATATTAATTTTCTACTTCATTACTACTACAATCTATTTCGTTTATTTTTTCTATTTTTATTTCTGCACAATGATTAAATTTATTGCATGTTTTACAATTCTTACTGTAAGCATTACATTTGTTTATATCATGATCTCTATCACACCTGATGCAATTTTTAATTATATGCCATTATTAAAATCTTGCTTTCTTGTTTTTTCCTTTGAGGTGTTTTTATTCCTTCGTTTGATTTCGTAGCCCGTGTTCTACTTAATTTTGAGTATATGAGCGCATATCTTGTTTTTAAATTTGAATATCTGCCAAGTGTCATTTTTTCATCAAACTTCGCACACAGAGTACGTGCTTTGGTGTTTTTTGATCAGAATAACTTTGGATCCTGAACATCTTTATGAATTACCATTATTAGGTGGTACGTTTAAGAATATAGGTTAATTATCGAAATTGGTATTAAACATACTAATTACATAAATAGCTGAATTTAATGCATTTCGGAAATCTTTCTAGGCGAATTAAACAAGAATTTTGAGTACTAATCAAGTACGAATGTTAAATACTAATAATGTGCGAATTTCAAGTACTAATTGAGTACGAAAATTAAGTACTCAAGTGCAAATTGTTAATCCTATAAATTACATCTTGTGAGCGCTATTTAAAAAACGCTTTTTTCCTTCCTTTTTTATTACTACCTCAAGCAAGTATTTTCATTTTTCTAAACTTGCTAAAAACATTTCAAGTAAATTACATGTAATTATATAAATTCTAAATCTGTAAATTTTTCTTTTAACACGATACTTAGGCCAAGTTCGGGAAAACTGCTTAATTTGTGTTTTTTTAATTGCGTTATGTAACTAGATTAGCAAAGCTATGACTACTGACTTGCTAATTTTTTTATTTTTAATATTGCTATAGATATCACTTTTCTTAATTTAACCGTAATTTATGAATTACTTTTAATTTAACTTTTTTTAAAATTAATTAATTAATTTACTAATTAATTGAGGGCGTTTGATGCCTAGAACAAGATACGAGATTTGTTGTTCCTCAGCCCGACATACAGGGTGTTGCTATATTCATTTAACAGCGGATACAGTCGCCTTCGACTGAGCAGGCTAACGAGCTGCACCCTGAGTGAACAGTTTTCTATTTTAATTAAAAAAATGTCACTATATAATTTCATATTTATAGGTTCTCCTGATCATTTACTACAACTAATTATAAATAGATTTTTCTCTAAAATGAGATTGAAGAGTATGTCAACTTCTTGGATTTAACTATCGTTCCATCACCATAAATAAAAAAATTGGCTATTGTAGATTGTTCCGTAAACACCAAAAATGAAGAGAAGCAACTTTTGTTTATAATCCTGTTACAGAGCTTCGGCACTGCAGGTTCTTAGTTGGTTGCTAGGGGTCCAAAAAAACTACTAGACTAGAGGTAATGATGTAGCGTTTATTTCAAATGCTAAACATGAACACTACATATAAAAATTTGTTCTTTAAATATAGTGACTCCAACAAGTTCCACAAAAAAAAGAGAATATCTTAATATCTGAGTCAGCACGTACTTGGTAACATGAAACTAATGTGAACAAAGAGATTATTCCCGTATATATAGTTTACAAGCTACACCAAGGACAAGAGTTTACATATTATAACCTAAACTACATGCGTTTCTTAATCTGTGTCTGCGACGAAATCTATAATATGTTGCAAAATAAACCAGCCTGACCTGCTGGTGTGTCTTCTCGATAGTTCCACGCGTCGGTGAATGGGCCGATACTCGGCCGCAAAGGGGCAAAACACCCAAGGAGAAAGAACCAAGCAGAAAAAAGCCCTATAGAGCACAATTTCATAAGCACAAGCACTTCAATGAAACCAGAAACATACCTGTAGATGTTATTCAGGGCCTTTCTATGTGAATTACGTTCGAATTATTGGACGACGCTTTCTTGGATTAAATATTATAGTTTCTCAATGCCAATATCGGTGATACTTATTCAATACTAAGTATTTCTTAATTCTGAATATTTCTTATATCCCTTTAACTGAGGAGCCCCGACTCGAGTATTAAACGACCGTCCTTTTCAACGTCTGATTCTCTTCTGCCTAACCTAGTCAATGCCAATAGACGAGGGGAAGCAAATGAGAAACCTTCCAGAACATTCAAGAATAAAGTCTACTCGATACCTAGACCACATGGAATATTACGCGCACCTGCAACTCATCTATCGATGCGGCGAAAGTGAGTCAGACATAAAGGATGACATCATCGCTTATGCGGCGCACATCAAAGACTACCGAAATAACTGCGTTTTACTATGTGCAATATTGACCCTTAACATAATTGAATAAATACCGAATATACGAAAGTTACATTATATGAAATTGAATAGAAATGAAATACTAACAACGCATTTGAACATACATGATTTTAACAAAAATATGATTATACAGAGTTTTTGTAAATGAAACAAATAACTTAGAGGATGTAAATTAAATTTAAAAAAAAAGCGAATCGTAATTAGTTATAGCAAATATTGAGGCGAATTAAAAATATGAAAATGTTCAGGGTATTCTATTTAAAAAATTCAAACACCATAGCTGTATCCTAGGAACGCGATGTTCTTTCGTTCTTCGTTTTATTGCATATCATAATGATTTATCTCCTTAAATAGAAAAGTTAGCTATTATGGACTGTTCTCATGAACACGTACACATATATATATATACATATATACGAGGGATGTTTCCAAAGTTCTGGGAATTACATATAATTTTTATAATTTTGTTAATTATCGTCAATATTACAATGTCGTTTTTCAACATAATCTCCATTTAACTGAATACATTTACCCCAACGATAAACTAATTTTTTTAAGGCGTCCTCAAAGAAGTTTTTCGGTGTCTTGTCGATCCATCTATTTATGGCACGTTTTACGTCAGTTAAACTTTCAAATCGAGGGTTTTTCAATTCTGGGTACAGATGGTAATCACTGGGTGTAAGATCCGGGGAATAAGGTGGGTGCGGCAGTAAATCGTTCAAAACATCCTTCGTTTTTCTTGCGGTGTGTGGTCTTGCATTATCCTGTTGCAATAACGGACGCTTATGCAACTTTCCAGGCCGTTTTTTGACTAGTGCCTGTCACAGTGGTCCGGATAATAAATTTGAATAATATTCTGCATTAATTGTAGTATCTCTCGGCAGATAATCCATGAAAATAATCCTTTCACAATCCCAGAATACAGTAAGCATTACCTTTCCAACAGACGGAACTGCACACGCCTTAAGTGGAAGCCCTCCTTCAGGTTTGCACCATTCTTTGGATTGACTTTTCGTCTCAGAATTGAAATAAGGAATCTACGATTCGTCAGTGGTTATTATTCGTTGCCAAAAATCATCACCGTAGCGGGCTAACAGCTCTTGAAGTTGACAAGTATCGGACCTATTGAGTATCTGTTCTGGTCCCAACAGCCTTGGCATCCAGCGCGCCGAAACCGTGCTAACGCAAAAACAATCATGCAAGATGTCATGAACTTGTCGTGTAACTATCCCTAGGTGTACACTAATTTGACGATTGTCATTCGCCTGTCGTCTTTCAGTAGGTTTTCGACGGCAGTAATGTTTCTTTCATTTACCGACGTGCTTTGCCGCCTACTGCGTGGATCGTCTTCTAGTGATGTTCTACCGGCTTTAAAACGATCGATCCACCGATAAACAGTACTTTTGGATTCTGCAGATTCACCAAATACTCCTTACAGACGACTAATAATTTCTGACGTTTTCACATCTTCTTTCCACAAAAAGAAAATTATCGCTCTTTGAGATTTTGCTGCGTGTTCCATGGTTACAAAAACAGTGCTACTAAAACGCGTCTACATCAGTTGAATACCTGAATCAGAGTAAACAATGTTGCACTAGATAGTTGCATAAGCATGTCAAGACTTGTCTGGCATCAATAACATTGCGTATAAGTTAATAATAAGTTAATTATAGCACCAATTCCCAGAATATTGGTAACACCCCTCTTATATATATATATGATTATAAACTGCGGTCGTAGAAGGAGCATAATGTGTAACATGTGCACAAAGTACTTTGTTCACTCTTGCCCTTGTGAGAAAAATATTCCTTTGTGCGCTTCTTACAAAAACTACTAAAAACGCGTACGTATGCAAAATAAATGCAGATAATATGTTATTAAAACAAAATTTTCCTTCACAAAATTGAAAAACAGAATTGCAGAATGTATGGTGCCAATATAATAAACATGCGAGTTAAGATGCAAAAATTCGTTGTATTTATTATCTTAACATATTTTACGTTTAGAAATATAAAACAAATATATTAAAGTTATTACTTAGTACTTCTCTCATAATTTTAAATTTTTAATTTTTCGGATTATTATTCTAAATATTCCATACCCCTTTAACTTAATATTTTCCGTTCCTTAGCTGATGGACAGTGAATTAGGAATATTTATTCACCTACTTCTTTAGTTTATTTAAAGTTAGTTAATGTGCTTAACAGTTAGAAAATAGAAACATGTAAAAATTTATTTAATACAAGGGACACTATAATTATTGATGTACCACACTACGATTTCACGGCTAAAGCTGGCTTATCTAAAACGAACCGATGATTATAATTGGCACTCTAAAATACAACAATATCACAGACAATTGCCTTTAGATAGTTTAGAAAATTTTACAGAGAGTAGAGTTCACTAAATAACTGCATGAACAGCAATTATTCCAAAAACGTGATACTCATTTATAAAATTATAATAGTTAACAAATGATTAACATATCAAATATAGAGCTAGTATTGACATTAAATCCAAAGCAATGCTTACACTCTTACACGAAAAATCGAATGTTGAGAAATTATTTCGCGTTTGTCTCCATTCTAATTGACAAAATAACAGAAAGAGATTAGAGACTATTTGCATCCAGCTTATATAGCTTCCCCGAATTTTAAGTAAGAGTATATATCAGTAAAGAAATAATTTTTGAAATATATCTAACTATAGGTATATATTCATTTATTTTGTAATACATTGTTTTTAGAATATACAAATATGTGAAAGTTTTATGCAAAAGATATTATTTTATTTATTAAATATATATATGTATATTAAATATAAGAATTAATTTCCAATTATTAATTATATTTTTACATAAATAAGAATATAATAAGCTTTTTAACATCACCAGAAAAATTTACAAAAGAAGATTTTGGTTATTACATCGAGCACAATTTCTATTTTTAATATACTTTGAATTAATTATTACTACAAATTTTATCGAAATAAATATACGGCAACTGTCAGTGCAAACTATAATTGGTTATTTTCAGTTGTAGAGCACCAATAGCTAGTCTAGACTGTATGGAAGAATTCAGCGCTGGAAGCGGCCTAAGTGCTCTAGGTGATCGTCAAAGTGAAGGAACAGTTACAAAGGAACAACTACTTCTTAGTGGATTATCACATTCTACGCCATCAGCACCAATAAATAAGCAAACTACAATAACGCCTGGATTAAGATATAGAAATTTAGGAAAAAGTGGTCTAAGAGTTTCCAATATTGGATTAGGTAAGCAACGTAAAAATATTTTATAATTCCAAACTTTTGTCGTTATTTGTGAGATGTTATAACTATCGCACCTTCTAATTTTATAATTAAGAGATTTTTTAATTATAACAGAATAATGAATTTATAAAGTAATCCTTCGGCAATTCAGATAAAGATTTTATTATTTGTCTTGTTATGTCATATTTAATTTGGTCTCAAGTAATAAAATTTTACTAATAGCCATTATGGCTTAAAGTTCAGAATTATTATATTACTGGTGCTTCTGTGACGCTTAACGTGTTAAAGGTGACACTTAATCTTTGGGGATAAATTTTGCAATTCATTAATAAAAAACACATTACGAAAGACATGTGTATTATTTTTAAACCGTCTTATTAAATTTTAAAAACGTCGTTCTCCGTTCAAGTAGAGAGAAGCAAGGGTTAAAACCACTCTCAAAATATAGATAGTTTCTAGATTTTTACAATTTTATATACCATACAATTTATTGTAAGAAAATGTTTCCAAGTTAGTATAAACTATTTTTTGTGTTTCCTTTATCCCTACCTAGTTAGAAGTTCAGTAAAGGAACTAAAGAAGTATTATACATTTAATATACGGAAAATATCACTTTTAAGTATACACATATCTAGGAACAAATATATTTAGTTAAAATTTCAGTATCCATGCATTTTTAGCTTAAAAGAAAAATCTTCGCATTTGCTTTTAATAGTCATAGACGAGGAATGGTGTTTCTTATCGTGACTGTGGACAATTTATACAATAAGAATTTTGATATTTCCAAAAGTTAATCTCCATCTTGGCTATAGGATGGAACCGCGTCTTCAAAAATGCTGGCACCGACATTTAGTCGCCACTTGTATGGGACACCTTCAAGGTGTAATAGTCGCACTGAAACTGGTATAAGTCTGTGCAGGGAGGGGGCTATATAAGGATATTGGTTACGGATCAATGTAGCGTTACGGTTACGGTTGAGAAGTTTGGAGATACAGGATTGCCAGGTGTTGTGTAAAGGATAACAATTATCACGGTTTATGTTATTAGTTTTTTAGAGTTTTTGAAGATCTCTATAGATTCACGGACTTTCGGCCATAGTACTATTGCGGGACAGAATTTTAGTCGTATCAAACTGGATATGGTGCCCAGTTTCAAGACTCTGTTCAGCAAGTACAGAACTAGCTACGCGCAGAAGTCTGGTACAACACTCATACTCTGAAACACGAGTGCCGACAGATGGCTTTGTTTCGCAAATATATACACTGCCACAGGAGCAAGAAATCCTATACACACCAGGTGATTCTTCTAGAGAGATACGGTCTTTTACTGAAAATGGGTTAAAAGTTTGAAATGGCGTTTAATGATGGTTTTGATATTGGAGATGGGGATTATGTATACTGATTATTGAATTGTGGAACTCTAGGATTAACATGTCAGTCTATGGTCTGTTGAATAGCATGTTTAAATAAATTGTTATTTACAAAGGCGTTGGTAATGTGACTTCATTTCTGGGAATACCATAAGTTTTACCATAAAGACTCAATCAGAAGATTCCCTTTCTAATCATTATTCTGCTCAAACTCAGGACGTCATTAACTACTTAGTCCAAAGAGCTTTCAATATATCAGACAATCTCTCCCACGAATTAAGTCACATCATCATTGCCCTTATACACAACAATTTCTCTAAACATGATAGTCTACAGACTATAGACCGATATCTTAATCTTAGAGTTCCACAACCCAATATGTGGCATTCATCATCTCCCCCTCTCTAAAGCCCATTTTCCCCTATATAAAAGGTATCACTAACCGCATCAGTAGAATACTTCTTGAAAACAATATCAAAACCATCTTTAAACTCCATTCCAAACTTTCAGACCCATTATTAGTAAAAGATCGTATTTCTGTAGAATCACCTGGTATGTACAGGATTCCTCGCGTGTGCGGCAGTGTATATATTGGTGAAAAAACCGGTCTGTCATCACTCGTATTTCAGAGCACAAGCATTGTATCAGACTGTTACGCCTAGCTAACTATGCAATTACTGAGCATAGACTTGAAACTGGGCGCAATATCCAGTTCAACTAAAATCCTGTCCCGTAATAATCATTACTATCGCTGAAAAATCTGTGAATCTATAGAGATCTCTAAACACCCAATAACCTAAATCGTAATGATAGTTATCCTCTACACAACACCTGGCAATCCCGTATCTCCAAACTTTTCAACCGTAACCGTAACGCTCCTCGTAAACTCCTCACCGCAGACTTACGCTAATTTCAGCACGACCGCTAACCCCTGAAGATGTTACATACAAGAGGTGACGAAATGTCGGTGCTAGTATTATTGAAAGCGCGGTTTTAATCCAGAAGTCAAGATGAAGGTTTCCAAAAATTTCTTTCGACTTTGAATAATTTAGACACAGTCGAATTGTTTTTATTAAAAAAAATTATATTGTAGATGAAAAATGTTACTAATAATAACAGTTTTCATTGACAATGTAAATTCCTAAAATGAAAAGATAAATAAAAGCAGACTTTCCCGGAGCACAGTAACCTGCCCAATACAAGATCAACTGGCGTCGGGCGAGATGAATTTATTTATATTCAAACATGATGTTTCATTTTTTAATTTTCTCTGTGTCTCTCTGATTCCACGTGTTATTTACAATCCTATCTTTCGCAAACCATTAAGATCATTTCAAAAGCATCACAGTTTACGAAACCGATACATTATTCTTGATCTACATTTGTTTCAGAAAATATAACGCTAAAATAGCCCTCAAACCAAATAATACAAACAAATCCTTTTTTATTAAAATTATACACCTGAAGAAAAACAAACATAGAATATATATATAATAAAAAATAATGTGGTAAAGGTACAATTATAACTACAAAAAGGTGTACGATCTAAATTTAAATTTTTGCTCGATATTTTTAGATCGCTCCGTAACTATATCAAACTGGAAAGAACTCTTGTATGTTTTGGTTCAAGAGTTTCTTTATATTTTCGACCTTATAACAAAAAGTTTCAATAGTACCGAATTATCTCCCTCGCCACTTCGGTTTTGATAAATATATGGAAATCTTGTGATATATTTGGAAAAAGCGAAACATTTTTGGTATTAATGTATTAAAATGTATGTAAAAAATACGTGTATTTTTTACTTTCGTATAATTCTTTAAAATTTAGTCTCTCTTAATATTATTTCTTTCTTTTTAAATCGGAATATAGTTTATATCAATGTATGTTTTATATTACTTTGTTTCTAGAAAATAATTCATTTATTAGTTTATTGACATTGTTTTTTTTGGATATTTCATTTAGTTCGTAGAATTTACCTAAAATGTATAATTATTTCTAAAATTCTTTTGTTATCAAATTCAGACATACATTTTATTACGACAAGCTGAGATTATATTAAAAATCTTGTATTGTAATCCTCTATGTTTTTATATTCAATAGCTTTATCACACTATTATGTATACTCGTAGTTGTCAGAATACTTGGTTCCTTAGTTTTTCTAGATTATAAATATTAAATAATAATTTTAAGTAGATGTAGTTATAAAACAACTTAAATATACAAGCGGCAGGATTTTCCCGTCGATTACTGTAGATATTTGTATCATACCAGACATGAGTTTATATCATAATTTAGCAAACCGCTTAAATCGCGTTAATTATATCCAGTTGCAAATGCTTTGAAATTTTATTATATGCAAAGTTTCCTTCAGGTAGGTAATTAAGAGAAATGGGGGTTAGATACATTATTAAATGTTATATTAAATACTATTCAAATAAATTCACACTGCATGTTACGTTATTGCTATACCCTACAGCATATTTAATTTTGTTAATATAATTTTAAATTTGAGATTTCGTATTTTAAGTAGAAGTTTCAGTGACATACCTTCTAATTTTTATAAGTTAACGCCAGTCTAGAATGCTTGATGAAATGAAATTCAAGTGAAAAAATAATATCTAAACAATAATATTATAATATTTGCACAAAAATATATATTTATATATATTACTCATAAAATCGTATTATCAGAATAGTTATTTCTTAAAATTAATTTCAAATTCTATTTGATTATGGTTATGGAATATATATATATATATATATATATATATATATATATATATATATATATAATTAAAATCAAAGAAAAGATTTATTTTTTTTGCGCGGATTGCTATATCTACTCGAATACAAATCTTAATCTTCTACAATAATATCAGGTTGTTACATATGAAATGTCCGATTTTGTAAGGAATAACAAAAGTCTAAATTTAAAAAAATATAAATATTTATTCTGCAAAATAGTCTCCATTTACATCAATAGTTTGTTGCCAACGGCATGGATCCTGAAAAATTCCCTTTGAAAAGAAATCTAGGTTTTGACGGCTCACATATTGCTCAAAAAAGTATGGGTCCATGTCTATTGACTAGTGAAGGCTGCAAGCGGCTCAATTTTCCATGCATAATTTCCAGTTCGGCACAACAGGATGCTGCCGTGATGGTTTCACCAGGTTGCAAAAATGAATAGTACCTAATACCCTTACTGGTCCACCATACAGTCACCATAATCTTTCGCGGGTGAAGTGATGCTCGTGCATGCTGTCTTGGTGCTTCACCTCGATCTAACCATTGTCCTGATCGTCTCCGATTATCATAAAGTATCCGCTTTTCGTCACACGTTACCACTCGATGAAGAAACGGTTCAACTTTCTGTCGATTAGCCAAAGAGTTAGCCACCTCTAATCGACGGAGCTTATTGGCTTCCATTAATTGGTGCGGCACCCATCGATCGAGTTTCTTCACTTTGCCAATCGAAGAAAGGTGACGACTAATGGTGGCAATGGACACTTGAAATGTTTCTGCAAGGCTACGCACTGTTGTCGACGGATTACTTTCAACTTCTACACGCAGCTCGTCGTCATTAACGGTGCTACGCGCATATCCGCGAGGCTCATTTTCCAAATCAAAATTTCCCTCGCTGAATTTTTTAAACCATCGCCGTAATATGCGTTCATTACACGTGGTTTCACCGAACGTCTGATTAATTTCTCGCGTTGCTGCAGCTGCATTTAATCCCTTTTTAAATTGAAAGAGGTAAATTGCCCGAATATCTCTTGCCGACAGCATTTCCATAGGCGAGACAAGGACAGGTGTATTAATCTTTCCAAGAAATGGAACAGGTACACACTTCAAAATAAATACCCTTTTCTACAAATACAATAATAATTTTCACCAAAAACATACGTCTTCACACAGGTGCGATTCAGTTCAGACTGAAGGAAAAAACGGACATTACATTTGTAACAACCTTTTCATACATACGTAGGACAAAAGAATTTATAAACACGAACATAGCTTGAACAGTAGCAAACATACACATCATTAAAGAAATGCTGTATATAAAAAAAGAATTCAATCCTTAGGAACTAAATTGTCTGCATCTCCCGGTATACACATACATATATCAACCTGAATTTGTAAATACACATCCATATAACTATACCTACATACAATTGACACTCAAACATAGATACGTGAGGAAAAGAGAAAGAAATAAATAACACATACTGCAGATTAGCGCTTACCAATGCACATAACAGTTCTGTCAGTTCCATAAGTACTTATAAACGTACAAAAATTCCACATATGTAGTTTTATCAGTTTGAAATTTTTGTGTTTTTCTAAATTGACAATTTTCAACGAAAAAACGAAAGAATGTACGTTTTTAAAATATTAATATATAAAAAAACATATTAATAAAAAAATCCATCATTATATACAAAAACGTCATATTTTAGATTAAAGGGAAAAAAAGAAATAAAATAAGTTGAAAAGGAGAGAATAATTCTCTGAAATGTCGTTAATATGAACTGGGTGTTTTATATCCCACTTGGTCGAAAACCCGAACACAAAAGAATGAAACTTATAGATAAAAAAAATACATGAATATATAAATATTAAGACTTTTCTGCTACTAAAATTTTTCGTTAGATGATTTTTAAATTTTTCTAAGGTCTTAAAGTAACGGTCGCCGACTCTGAATTTCTGTAGTAAATTTTTATAATTTGCAGACGTTGTTCATTCGTGGACTTTACCATGATGAAAATCTAAAGTTTACTGAATAAATTGACAGTGACAGTTCGATGATTAGGGAAAGGGTGCGTTCGCAAATTGAATTAAAAGTTGTCAAGTCCCTATTGGAAGACCCTTTATAATAATTATATGGCTCTTAATCATTAGCCTAAATAGCAACCATACCAGCATGTATGTACGGCGACTTTTATTTCAAATTTATTTCATTTGACTTGACAATTTAGAAAATTATATTTTTTGGGAATTCATGTATTGTGGCCACTGACGATATGTAAGTAAATAATAAAAGCAAGGTAATTGATACGCTAAGCATCATGGAGATTTTAATATTTTTTGCTAGCTTAAAATCACTTGTCCTCGAATTAGCGATAGACAAAGTCGAGAAAAATTTCTATTCGAGAAAGAACTTCTAAAGAATCGAGAACTTAACGGTACCTGGGAACTCATTTTTAGAATCATTAGAATCGAAAAGTAGTAATTGAGAAAAATCGTGGTAACTATGAATTTTATGTTTTACATGCCTATGTCACCAGTTTTTTAGTGAAGGCATCATATGCATTTTTTTAATGGAATGGTAATTTTTTTGTCAGTCTTATACATAGGTTTTAAATCTATCTTTATGGCCACGTAAAACCTATGCCAAGACACCCGAAATTTGTTAAAGACGATGTAAAAATTGACGCCCTCTTACGCGTCCAGGAACGATTCACACCAACAAAATCAATTTGGTGAGAACTTACTTGGTACACATACTGTACTTTTTAGAAACATCTTTTTTTCTGAGTCGACATTTACTGTAAGTGAAGATGTCAACTGTCCAATTTGTGATACTAGGCTACCACAAACCCTCATAAGCAGTAGCAGTGCAACAATCATACCCAACGTCCACAAAAGGTTTAACATTTGGGCAGACATAATCAATGATCGTGATGAGATGAGCTTGAAGATATTCCTAATGACACCATCTTGTTCCGACAGGGTGAAACTAGATAGTATTTACTTGTTCTGTTCGAGATTATTTCTCTTAACTGATGGATTGAAAGAAGTGTACGTGAACGTGTGCGTGTACATGCATGCGTGCCTTCGTGTGTTCGTGCATTCGTGTCTATATATGTATATGCCGTAGGTCTAAGCGGAAAGCTGAAAGATTTTTGAGCAAAATTAATTCATTGAAAGTAGCAATTTACTTCACTACGGAAATCATATTTTCTCAACTATTTTGTTATAATAATATCTAAAAAATACAAAAGAAATTAAGAGTGGTTTAAAATAATTCACATATAAAGAGGTTGTCAAAATTATAAGCGAAAGTACCATTTATACGTGTATTGAATAGTCATTTGTTGCTGATATCATTTAAAGTATAAGGTTCAACTAAACTTGAAAAGAGAAGAAAAGTGTTGAAAGTAACTCTACACAAAGAATTTTTCTTATGTTGAATTGGAAATACCTGTTTTGCTATTAAGACAGTAATTCTCAACCTGTAGGCCGAGGAAGGGTTAACACAAAATGAGAGACACGAGGAAATCGTAACAATAAGAAAAATATTATTATAATTTTTTTAAAAGTGTTTAATTTACTGAAAGAAAAGCAAGAAAGTACATGCTGATCAAAATTACAAACAAGTTTAATAATTATCAATGACTCCCTTGCGCCTGTCATGTAGAACAAAATATTCGAAAGGAGATATTAAATCTTCTTTCGAATATACATAAATAGATATAATAATATAGACAAAGAATGTCAATTTTAAATATTAATTTAAATCTTTGTCTATATTTAGCTGATATCTATATTTTACTCTAAAAGCAGTCCCCGTAGAAATTCCGATTTCACAAAGGTAGAGTGTAGGTAATAGTATACGAAACGCTCTTGCTTTTCGTGCAGAAAATTGAGCATCCATCCATGCCCAAAATTCAAACAGTAATTTATT
Source organism: Dermolepida albohirtum (assembly GCA_031893035.1). Taxonomy (NCBI): domain Eukaryota; kingdom Metazoa; phylum Arthropoda; class Insecta; order Coleoptera; family Scarabaeidae; genus Dermolepida; species Dermolepida albohirtum. The sequence continues at coordinate 83,757 of JAVIWB010000316.1, read as the reverse complement.
CCTAAATTGACTTTGATTTTACAACTTGCTGTGAATCTAGGAGAATTTTTTCTTCAGTAGTCCACCCGCTGTGAAGTTGTCATCAGCAAAAAATACTTTTTAGCATTCTTTGCCAGCATGGCTAAATAATTTTCAGTAATTACAAGAACAAATTTTGTATATTGAAATTCATCCACATTTGCAAACAGTTCTGGGTTTTCTTGTTTTATATTTCTACTCCACGACTCCAATTATTTATAAAAAGCATTAACTTTATCATTAATATAATTTCTCGAATATGTCGACGAAGCAGCTCAATTTCATAACAAATAAATCATCTCGACACTTCTCGGCCTCCGGTCTGTTTTCTTCTTCTAGAAAGATAATGAATTGGGTCGCAAATGTTAAAAGGGTGACAAACGCTGTTTTAAGAAAAAACAGTACTTCTCAAAAATCTCTAAAGTTATGCATGCTAAGTAAATTTTTAAAAGATACAACAGAGTTTAAAAGTTAATTTGAAACAACGTTCATATGAATATTTTTTTCAAAATCTGAACAAGAGTATAGATAAAACCACAGAAATATAAATACAAAAATCGTTTATCTATATACACTGCGCCCACAGATTTTTTGTAAAATAGATATAACAAAATGTTTTTTCAGGTGTCATATTTTTCAGTCAACGCTTTGTTGATCCAACATGGCTTTTGACCAAATTATGATTCAGACAACATCCAGATGGTGGTGGTCATTTGCCCACGATTCCAGAAAAGTTATGTTTGATAGATGTTGCAGTATTAAAGCTTACTTAATCCTTTAGATGGCTAATATCTTCTCCACTATCTCTTTATAGCTATGTAAAAGTAAGCTTTAATAGTGCAATAGCTATCCAATATAATTTTTCTGGAATCCAGACAAAATTACTATGAACAAAATGAGAAGCCTACTCGGATGTGCCGAAATACCCTATATTGTGCTATAATGGCACACATGGCGCTACGTAAGACTTCTTATTTCCAATGAAACATTCTAGAAGGAACATATTTGTTAAAATTTAGATAATTTGTGCCATTTGAATGGCCAAAATTCATACCAAATCAAAAATTAATTTGTTTTAGCGATCGGCTTATAACATCCTATAAAGATTACCTACAGATCAATAATGCATATTATTAGAACTTATTCTACCAGGTGCTGGCTAAATTAACCTCGTCAATGATAACATAACACACGAGCCACGAATTCTATTCAACTATACATATTCGTAAACCAATAACAATAGTTATGTACTCAAAATCAATACCTAAAAATACTTTATATTATACAAATAGGTAAAAACGAATTTGGTCCTAAATAATTAAAAGCATGCTTTAATCCTAACTTCAAGCTCTCTAGTTTGCATTAGGAAAGAAGACGATCGTTTATTAAAATGTTTTACCGAATTCAGCAAAACATGCACATTCAACACACTAAGAATTATTTATCATTTATTATATTTTTCATATCCTTTTTAACTAAAATGAAGTGAATGAAGACTGTAAATCGCTTTCAAATTCGCTTTCAAACGAACCCAAATACATTCAATTCGGTTAGATAATATGGAAAACAAGCAGTTTAAATTAGCTACAATCATCCATCTTGAAGGATATTTTCAGAAAATTTTCAAATTTTCTTGTATACCCAGCAATTCCTCTCCTGTGATCAAATCCAAAATTCGATATTATTTGTACGGGTAACGGATCTTTAATAATGACCCGTTTAAGTGTATATTTATGTACTTAATTTGAAATTCTAGGATTCTAGACTACTACTTAAGTAGTAGTCTAGAACAGACAGACAAAGAGAATTTAAGTTCTGGGTTAGAAAATGCTCTGGACTTTTGTATCAATTACCACTCGTTGAATATATTTATCAATATATATTATTGTAAATTACCAGATTCTGTAAAATTTCTCATTTAAATCGAGGTTTTATATTCGATTATACCCATCACCACATCGAATAATAATGTAAAATTACACCTGTGGCCTTCATGGCTTGATGAGAATTAATTAACGGTGAGTTGTCGACGCTTAATATGTTAGAGGTGGCACTTAATTTTCGAGAAGGAAATACAGAAGTATTTAATGCAATTTGTTAATAAAAACACATTATGGATAATATTTCTATTGTTTTCCTAAAACTCGCTGTTATAGTTAATATCGCTTTTGGTTATAGAAGCAGAAATGTCAATCTTCTAACTGCATTTTCTCCAACAATTTTTCATATGTACAGATGTAATGCTTCTCATTATAAAAAATATAGACCGTATATTTTAGATTTTGATTATGGGTTATGAGAGTGACAATAAAAGATTTGGGCTACCCAGCATTCTCTAATTCTCTCTTCACTAATTTAACTGAAAAACTCAAAACGATATGGTTATCGAATATAGTACATCGACAGACACATCGTCGTGGTGCAAGAGTATCGGTATGTAAGCTGAACACTAAACAGCATTTGTCTGCTTACACTGCATCATCATTTAACTTTTCTGGGACTCGCGTCATCTTCGAATATGCAATTGTACTAACTGAAGTTTACTGTCTCGTATATCTTATTTGATTTTTGTTAATTCAATGAAGTATTTTGCTATATCTTTATATCAAAAGAGATAAATTCATACAGAATACGGAAAAGTCCATGAGGCGTATGAGAGTAATATCCTTTATACTATTATTATTTTATACTATTTCTCTTGGCGTGATCTTCTTGTTTGTTGCATTAGTTGCCAGGAGGTCTCCCTGGTGTAAGGCGTGTCCTTACCTATTTTTTCTCCTTAGTATTGTATGCGCTAGAAAGAAACCGATTAAGAATAATAACAGGATATTCTCGCGGGAAACACGCCCGTTAAACAATTCCTGAATAAAAATTGGCAGTTATAATAGAAACCCTAGTTGTGAACTGTACATTAGGACTCCAGAAACGGCCAGCCACTCCTTGCAAGAATGTAAGGCATTGGATCACAAGAGACAAGTCATCTATGGGTAATCTACGGTAGATCCAACAATATACTGGTGCATCCGAACTGGGTATATTTTAAAACCAGTACGAAATATTTTTATCTACCTGCTAACTTTTAAACTTTGTTCGAATTTGGTAGAAAGTGAAAGTAAAGAAATTATATTTTGAAGTTTATTAAATTCCAAAATATGTATATAAAACAATTTAATTTAACAGAACAATATTAGCAAACTTATAGATACAACATTTTATAAAATTATACCTTAAAATATTTTTACTGCGATATTGAACAACTTTTGAGTTAATAAACTCCTGTTTGTTAAAACGCCTTTACGGATAATTCGATTTTGATTTTTTTCAACAGAATTAATTCTAATGTAAGTATCGGTCTGGATATTTTTCAAAGTTTCCAAGAAAATGTAAATATTCGGATGAGGAGAAGAACATTCGCACGCATTTGTGGTTCTATGTATGCTGGCTGTCTCTGCTACCCAGATTTAAGGTGGAAATGTCCCTGTTGTCAATGGGCTTATCACTCATGAAATCTTCTACAAATGAGTCGCATACATTTTTCGGAGCAAGAAATGTTAACCCAAATCTTACCATATTCCCGTTTCGCTATTTAGGCTTTTGTACTTGATAGTCAATCCCACACTTTGTGTTTTACGCCGCCACGATTGTGCTAGATGGAATCGACAACCAATCATGCTGGCATCCGGAGAAACATAATTTAAACTGAAGTGTATACACTTTTCAAAGTCTATTACAATATTTAGTGGATGTAAGTTATGGTCCAAATCTAAGCATTGTTTTTTCAATAATTCAAACATTTTTCTATATGTTGATTTATTCTTGTTTTCCAAAAGACAAAATACTACAGGTACATGTGTATTATTAGCGAAAGCATGTGTCGTAGACATTTGAAGGAAAAATTTTGTACAATAGTCGATAGTGCCGTCCATATTCAATGTTTCTTGTTGGCACATAAATTCCATATTAGATCTGCACGAGAATATAACAATATTATCTTTCCTATCATTAAAATTCAAAAGCGGTTCATTTTTGATTGTTTCTATTGTACTTTTCTGGAGAAATAAGTACTCACAATTAAGAAGAGGTATTGTTAACAAATTACATTTTCTGAGTAATAAAATTAACATTTTAAATCTTTCTAAGAAATAAGTACTCACAATTAAGAAGAGGTTTTGTTAAAAATTTATATTTTCTGCCCAGTTCGGTCAGGACCTAAATGGTTTACAATTACCTTTTTATCTCTAGAAATTTTATACCCAGTTCGGATAGCTCTCAATATACAGCAACCAATCTGCCTTCGGTCTCTTCAGATTAATACACGGAACAAGAGTATTGAATTGAATGCAATAGATACATCGTGAGAATACACAATAAGCCAATAAGCCTGCAATGCTTTGAGAACTATTACAGTTGGACAACCTTCATTAGAGACAAAAAAAAAGTAACTTTCAGATTATGTTACCAAATCTCATTAAGATATCAAATTTGTGCTTATCAAAATAATCAACAAAAATAAACAGACAAACGCAATCAGAAATAACAACAAGCAATAAGAAGATGATTGTTGTATCCAATTTCATTGCATTTAAATTTTTTAACAGAATCTGACAGTATTGCATTTATTGATAAACGAGAAATATAAACATTAATTCTATAATTAGAAAGAGATAAATATAGTCTCATAAAAGCATGTACTCTTTTCTAAGACGCGAGCAAACTATGCTTCAAGCCGATGCGACTTGGGGGATAAGTTTAGTAGTGAAGTATCTAACTCATCTTGATCGTTGCTCTAGGATGACACTAACGTCGAAAATTTAATCCAGTGGAGATTGATATATGAAATGTAGACAATTAATTTACTATCCAACGACATGATGTTCGGTAATTATCCTTCCTTTGGTATTCCACATATCGCCGTTGATGATGTTATTCTTAGTACAGTTAAACTGTTGTAAATCTAAGGGAAGTTTGTTAGTATGTGACTGTGCAGTGACATTAGCGAATTTTTAGCCGTTTTTTATAATTTAATTATCAAAACATTTGTATTTCCTAGCATCTGAAAAACCAATAATATTATACCCGTGTCCAAGAAAGGAGACATAACTGACATTAGTAATTATAGACCTGTAAGTGTGTTATGTAAAGCATCGGTATGTGGCCACATTTTAAATCAACCCGTCATTCTAGGCGGAAGATAAAAAAATTAAAACGAAATCACCGTTTCGACAATTACTTTATTTTCTTGTTCATAAACACCATGTCATTTAATTGTACATAATGAGTTCTTGGAAAAATGGAATTTGGCTACATTGTTTTTTAAATAAAAAACTATACAATCATTGTAGTTTATGTACTAGAATCTATAACTCACCAACCAGAAAGTCTTTCTTTAAAATGAACAAAAATGATTAAACTTAACGATTAATTAATTTTTTTATTACTTTGATGAAGTGTTTACTTCGATAATGAAAATACGCGTATGGATATTTTTTCCTTTTGTTTTCCTTTTTTCCTCTTCCGCTACGGTTTTCTTTATATTACTACATTATTAATACGAATAAGTTACTATGTATTTTATATTATTTTAGCGTAATTTTCAAATAATTAAGACAACTTTGTAAAAATTTTAACAAATTAAAAAAACAGGCGAAAATCTTCATTATTATTGTGAAATTTAGATGAAAAAAAAATTCCGTTTTTTTTCTGTCATTTACAACTGTACTCTTCTTTTTGTATTCTTGTACTATTTCTATAACGGACCGCTTCGTCATTAATCTCTTTGTTTAAAATCTTAGTATTGCTAAAGTCGAATAAATGAAATGTGGGGGTAGTATTCTTTGCATATTTGTATCTTTTTAAGCATTCGTTTAGGTTATGTTTTGTTTGATCTATATAGATTTGGTTCCAAGTTTTACAAGGTATCCTATATACAATGTGAGTCTGTTTATTATATGGGACAATGGATTTAAGTTTCGTATTTGTGAATTTGAGATTATTAAAATGATTATGTTACTTTAAAGTTGAGCATATTTCATTAAAACTCGATTAAAGTTCCCTGATAATTTAGCTGTATACAGGATAGAGACGAATTGAAATGCATTATTGTCGTTTCTATTCGAGGAATATACTCGTATGTGTTTGTTATATATATGATAAGTTCTGGACTTTATAATCCCATTAATCAGTTTTAAGAGATTATCATTTATGTTCAATATTATCTTTATGTTGTTCAAAACATCTTCTCTGATCTATGGCCTAGTTATTTTAAAGTTATGTATGTTATGTCTAGTACACATTTTTTAATTGAAGGTGTGTGAGATTTGAATTATAGTTTAGATATCTTCCAGATGATATAAGTTTGGCATACCATTTCGTTTGCAATCTATTATGATTGTTTTTATTTACCAAGGACATATCTAAGAAGTTGATTGAGCAATTAGCTCTAACTTATGGTAGTAACTATTAAATAATTCAGTAAAGAAATTTAATTTTTCGCGGGAATGATATAACATCTAAAGAAATTAATTTATAGTTCTGTGGTAAAATTAATAGATCAATGCTGTAATATTAGATATGCATTTCGCGAGAGAACTATAAAAATTATATATATATATATATATATATATATATATATATATATATATCCTGTTATATATATATATATATAGAATATCCTGTTATTATTCTTAATCGGTTTCTTTCTAGCGCATACAATACTAAGGAGAAAAAATAGGTAAGGACGCGCCTTACACCAGGGAGACCTCCTGGCAACTAATGCAACAAACAAGAAGATCACGCCAAGAGAAATAGTATAAAATAATAATAGTATAAAGGATATTACTCTCATACGCCTCATGGACTTTTCCGTATTCTGTATGAATTTATCTCTTTTGATGTAAAGATATAGCAAAATACTTCATTGAATTAACAAAAATCAAATAAGATATACGAGACAGTAAACTTCAGTTAGTACAATTGCATATTCGAAGATGACGCGAGTCCTAGAAAAGTTAAATGATGATGCAGTGTAAGCAGACAAATGCTGTTTAGTGTTCAGCTTACATACCGATACTCTTGCACCACGACGATGTGTCTGTCGATGTACTATATTCGATAACCATATCGTTTTGAGTTTTTCAGTTAAATTAGTGAAGAGAGAATTAGAGAATGCTGGGTAGCCCAAATCTTTTATTGTCACTCTCATAACCCATAATCAAAATCTAAAATATACGGTCTATATTTTTTATAATGAGAAGCATTACATCTATACATATGAAAAATTGTTGGAGAAAATGCAGTTAGAAGATTGACATTTCTGCTTCTATAACCAAAAGCGATATTAACTATAACAGCGAGTTTTAGGAAAACAATAGAAATATTATCCATAATGTGTTTTTATTAACAAATTGCATTAAATACTTCTGTATTTCCTTCTCGAAAATTAAGTGCCACCTCTAACATATTAAGCGTCGACAACCCACCGCTAATTAATTCTCATCAAGCCATGAAGGCCACAGGTGTAATTTTACATTATTATTCGATGTGGTGATGGGTATAATCGAATATAAAACCTCGATTTAAATGAGAAATTTTACAGAATCTGGTAATTTACAATAATATATATTGATAAATATATTCAACGAGTGGTAATTGATACAAAAGTCCAGAGCATTTTCTAACCCAGAACTTAAATTCTCTTTGTCTGTCTGTTCTAGACTACTACTTAAGTAGTAGTCTAGAATCCTAGAATTTCAAATTAAGTACATAAATATACACTTAAACGGGTCATTATTAAAGATCCGTTACCCGTACAAATAATATCGAATTTTGGATTTGATCACAGGAGAGGAATTGCTTGGGTATACAAGAAAATTTGAAAATTTTCTGAAAATATCCTTCAAGATGGATGATTGTAGCTAATTTAAACTGCTTGTTTTCCATATTATCTAACCGAATTGAATGTATTTGGGTTCGTTTGAAAGCGAATTTGAAAGCGATTTACAGTTTTCATTCACTTCATTTTAGTTAAAAAGGATATGAAAAATATAATAAATGATAAATAATTCTTAGTGTGTTGAATGTGCATGTTTTGCTGAATTCGGTAAAACATTTTAATAAACGATCGTCTTCTTTCCTAATGCAAACTAGAGAACTTGAAGTTAGGATTAAAGCATGCTTTTAATTATTTAGGACCAAATTCGTTTTTACCTATTTGTATAATATAAAGTATTTTTAGGTACTGATTTTGAGTACATAACTATTGTTATTGGTTTTATTTATTATTATTTATTTCTTTACTTTGGTGAAGTGTGTACTTCGATAATGAAAATATGCGTATGGATATTTTTTCCTTTTGTTTTCCTTTTTTCCTCTTCCGCTACGGTTTTCTTTATATTACTACATTATTAATACGAATAAGTTACTATGTATTTTATATTATTTTAGCGTAATTTTCAAATAATTAAGACAACTTTGTAAAAATTTTAACAAATTAAAAAAACAGGCGAAAATCTTCATTATTATTGTGAAATTTAGATAAAAAAAAAATTCCATTTTCTTTCTGTCATTTACAACTGTACTCTTCTTTTTGTATTCTTGTACTATTTCTATAACGGACCGCTTCGTCATTAATCTCTTTGTTTAAAATCTTAGTTTTGCTAAAGTCGAATAAATGAAATGTGGGGGTAATATTCTTTGCATATTTGTATCTTTTTAAGCATTCGTTTAGGTTATGTTTTGTTTGATCTATATAGATTTGGTTCCAAGTTTTACAAGGTATCCTATATACAATGTGAGTCTGTTTATTATATGGGACAATGGATTTAAGTTTCGTATTTGTGAATTTGAGATTATTAAAATGATTATGTTACTTTAAAGTTGAGCATATTTCATTAAAACTCGATTAAAGTTCCCTGATAATTTAGCTGTATACAGGATAGAGACGAATTGAAATGCATTATTGTCGTTTCTATTCGAGGAATATACTCGTATGTGTTTGTTATATATATGATAAGTTCTGGACTTTATAATCCCATTAATCAGTTTTAAGAGATTATCATTTATGTTCAATATTATCTTTATGTTGTTCAAAACATCTTCTCTGATCTATGGGCTAGTTATTTTAAAGTTATGTATGTTATGTCTAGTACACATTTTTTAATTGAAGGTGTGTGAGATTTGAATTATAGTTTAGATATCTTCCAGATGATATAAGTTTGGCATACCATTTCGTTTGCAATCTATTATGATTGTTTTTATTTACCAAGGACATATCTAAGAAGTTGATTGAGCAATTAGCTCTAACTTATGGTAGTAACTATTAAATAATTCAGTAAAGAAATTTAATTTTTCGCGGGAATGATATAACATCTAAAGAAATTAATTTATAGTTCTGTGGTAAAATTAATAGATCAATGCAAATGATTTTTTTAGAAAACGTTCAGTTTTGTCTGTAATATTAGATATGCATTTCGCGAGAGAACTATAGAAATTATATATATATATATATATATAAAAATTATATATTGGACTTTGGACACTAGAAATAGTTGAAATAGTATATCGTATTTATGCAACTTTGGCTTGCAAATTTTTAGAAGTAGGTACTTCTAAATTATTTGCAAGAATTTTTGATATTAGATTTGAGTATTCCCACTTTTTGATCAAGTCATCATTGTTTTTTAGTATTTTTTAGTGGGATCATGTTTAGTTTTCCTGTGTATACAGAGGGTACTACGAAAGTTTTGCAATATAACGCAACAATGAATCGTAGGAAGCTGTTTGTTGCTGCATGTTGAGACATGTTCATACGTGCATAGTAGCCGACGCGCCATGTCGATGGGCTCAGTTATTCATTAGCAGTGAGAGTGTAAAATGCTTGCGATGGCACCGTGGTCACGGGCAAATTTGCGTTATAATTTCGTGCGTAGTTTAAACATAGACCAGTGCTTCGAAGAAATTACTCTTGCACTAGGTGATGTTTGTCCATATCGCACAACGATATTCAGGTGGTATGGAGAATTCCAAAGGGGAAATTTAACTGTGGAGGATGCTGAGAGGCCGGGAAAGCCACGGACGTCAGTTACGGAGGAAAACGTTAATACTATGAGGAAAATGTTTGGCGAGGACAGACGATTGACCTAACAACAGATAGAGGGTACTTCAGGCCTAAATGCACCAGCAATTCGTTCGATTTTGCATAATCATTTACACGTGAAGAAACTTTGTTCTCTCTGGGTGCCGCATCGACTGACTGAAGAGCAGATGACACGACGTGTAACTTGGTGCCGGGATATGCTAAAAGAGTTTAATAAGGGACAATCTCGGTATGTGAACAACATCGTGACAGGTGACGAGACTTGGCTGTACTATTACGATGTGCTGAAGCTCAAAACAAAGTTTTGGTCTTTGATGATGAGAACACACCCGTAGTTGTCAGAAAACCAGATCTGTAAAGAAGAAAACGATAGCTGTATTTTTCAAATCGAGTGGAATCGTGGCACGCATCGTTTTGAACACATAGAAGACAGTCACCGCTAAGTGCTATACTGAACAATGCCTGCTTAAAATAATTGGATTTATGAAGAACCTGCGACCAAAGTCAAGAATGGACACCTGGTTGCTCCATCACGATAATGCTCCAGCTCACCGCGCCAAAGCCCTACAGTCCAAATCTTGTTGTCTGCGACTTTTCACTGTACCCGCATGTGAAAATGAAGCTAAAAGGGGACGGCTCTTCAGTGATAAGGACGAGTGTGCTTTACTCCCTAGTGAAACTTGGCAAAACTGGTTTAAAGATTGCTTTCGGAGAGTGGAGAAGTGTATTGAGTGTAGAGGAAATTACTTTGAAAAAGTTAAATAAACAAAGCTGTATTGCTAAACTTTCCCAGTACCCTTTGTATAGTATTATCACTTACTAGTGTTAGAATTTTGTCATTGTAGTCATTTGTATATATTACCATTGCTTTCGTACTTTTGTCAGTCTTTAATATAAAAACGTTTGAGTTCTTTGTAATAAAATTTCTTGTATGAAAAAACTAACTACTGCTTCGTAATAGGCAAGTTGAGTGTTTATAATTCGTGATGACATTACGTATTATGAATCTCATAGTTTTATCGATATTTGGCAAATGTTCAATCGAATATTCTCTATTCGCAATTATGCTAAGCACTGATGAGGTGCCATTTCTGTTTAATGGAATTGAGAAACTTGGTCCTAACGCTGCTTCGCAAATGTTAGTTGGTATACCAGTATTTGAAATATGATTAACCATTCATTGGCGTTAGTTTCTTTAGTAATTCAGATTTTTGTTTTAATTTATTGATTTTGTTTATCCGTTTATTTCTCGTGCTTTTTAATTTACGTTCGCTGACTGCATTTAATTTTTTGTTTAGCTGTGTACCAAAAAGGGTGTTTGTAATTTCATGTTTAAACTGTGAATATTTAATGAATTGATTGTCATGGATTTGTATGTGTTCGTTATAAATAAACTGAGTATGTTTAAATTTAGCTGCGAGTTTACTGAATTTTATTGTTAAGCTTCAGTCATTAAAAACAATGTGTCTGAAATTAAAATCCAAAAATGTTGGTTAGAGGTTGTGTTTCTTATATTGTATGAGGAAAATTCTTCCCTTATTCATTCTGTTTAGCCTGTCGGTAATTTTTGTTTTTTCTACATACATATCCAAAGAATGCGGTAACACATTCTTGTTTGTATATAAGTTCTTTAAAAATTACATATAGTTCTTAAAGTTCTAAAAATGTGCATGTATCAGTTTAAGTAGAGTAAAAATACCAATATCTACCAGTGCAATCAATAATTTCACTATAGTTTTAATCTCCTAAAATTATTCTGAATAAATTTCAGCAAAAGTTTAAATATAAATATATCACCCAGGATTATTTGATGGGTTGATGATAGAACAACTGATATTCCAGCGAAAGCCAGCACCGATATGATAAACGAGGCAAAATGATACCAGTACTTTGTAATTTTTTCCTCATTACGAACAATTATACACCTAAAAATATAGCAATGGAGAAGATACGTATAAAACTACCAAATAATAAAAGAAGCTTGTTTGTAATAAACAATACCTTAAAGAAGTTACTCTTACAACGGCGATTGGAAATGAAAATATAAATAAAATGTTAAATAAGATAGATCAGAGAGATACATAGATCAGATTACCGAAATCGCTGAAAGTTTATTCATTTACATCAAAGAATAGAAATTTAATATAGAAATGAGTTTCAAATGAAGTAAGTTAAGTCGATAAAAATTACAAAAACAAGTTTAGGATATTTCGTAAAGGAAGAAAAAATACAAAAGAAAGAAAGACTAATGACTAAGTTTTGCATTCATTAAAATTCAGAAAGTTAAAGGACATATATAAGGCGAATACAAAGCCGATCAATAGAGAATATGTCTGAGTTTTGAAGTAAACACAGGTATTAAAAATTTTGCTCGTGTAAAACTTGATTTAGTCAACTATGTTTGATTTTCAAAAATTCAGAGACACTTAATGCTTCATTGAGGTACTAATTATATTTAAAAATGTTTTAATTAATTGAATTTTAATATGAATTTAAAATTTTAAATAATTTTTAGTTTAACATATTGATTAAAGTAGTTGAATTTGATGGAGCCTGTGGTTGATTAACTTAATCACTAAGGTTGATATAAAACCCCTCTCTACATTAAATTTTGCAATTTCAGAATTTACAAAAGTTAATGTGGAAAGGGGTTATATATCAACCTTAGTGATTAAAAAAAAATATTGATTAAAGATATATGAATTGGGAGAGCAATGTAAGTAGGTGGACAGTAGTTATATGGTTTGTTATTTTGAAGCGTATTGCTTCCTCGCCTTTCTCATTAAATCTTTTCTGCTGCCTTCCTCTGCATTTCTCCATTCTTTAATTAAATTTTACACGTATGCCACCATTTTAATGTTCACGATATACGGCACTCCCTCTAAGAGCACTTACTCTGCAGGCAAGCTGTTTCTGTTACCAAACATTATGACATATGATGTGTACCTTAAAACAGTAGTTAGTTTTGTCCTTGTCTCATGCAAAATTTGACGAAATCATCAATTACTAAAATTTCTATATAATAGTTCCATTAACTAACGGGACTACATAATCGATCCGCCGTATTTCAAATTTTTTATTTGTTTTTTTCTCCTTACTGATAAATCCAGTGTTTTCGACTGCTCTGCGATTTACTGATTACGCTAAAGTGACAACTTCTGCTATTTTTTAAGAATTCGACTCATTTTTGGCCAATTTGCCTCTTCACGGATACGAATAATTGCCTTCTCCCAATTTAATCGTTATATGTTTTGATTGTACTTAGTCTAATAGCTATTTGTATGAACATCAAAGAATTTCCCTTTCCTTACTTATGCACATATGATAGATAATTCTTTCTTAAACGAACAATTCTTTTGAGGATGTTGACAAAATTCATCATATGCCTAAGATTTTGATAGACAGATTTTCAATTTGTTTTAGTATTCTAGTAACCGGATTTATACTTAAATAGTATAAATGTTCACTTGAACTATCAGATCGGTATTCAATACTGTATCACAGTCTTACAACTTAATCCACCATTTGGAATACCTGACATGCCGGTCTTTTTTGAGTGCAGTAACTCGCTCTGAATTATAGTCTCTGTATACTGAAAATGTAAACAATTCATGAAATTGTTCCTTCAACTATCGCTAACGTTTCTAAATTATAGGGGTGATAAGTTGATTCATTATTAGTCCAACAACTGAAGTAAACAACTGGTCTCGTAAAGGTATCTTCTTTCTGCATTAATACTGCAACAATTCCAATAGAACTAGCATCCATATGGAATTCAATAATATGGGATTTTTTTGAAGCAAATAGATTCAAAATGACCAATTATGTTTACAGAGGTCACTGAGATAACAATGATTTATTACTGCCCGTTTTGTTTGAATTGTCTCACTGCTTGATACTTCAGCCCTACACTGTGGCTCATCTTGCCACAGTTAAAGCATTTTCCATAAAAGTGGATTTTACCCTCCATTTGCCATCGCTTAGCAACTGGTTTACCATTTATCAGAATCAACTTCAAATTTTAAGTTGATGTAATCTAATTTCTTTTCGTACAGCATTTATGTGATACCTCCAATTACAGGTGAGGAAACATGGTTTTATGGTAAATTAGGATAGTATTGGTGAAGCCTATGAATCCTTTTCAACTCGTACTCGGTAATACTATCAAAATCTACATTTTTCATTGGCAACGCGCAGCAACCTTATATATTGTATATATATATATATATATATATATATTTGTGTGTGTGTGTGTGTGTGGGCGCGCGTGTGCGTGTGTGCGTCTATTATAATGATTATCCTTATACCACATCAATAATAATAATAAAAGGCTTAGATAAATTAATATAATTAAAATTACTTAATATATAATCAAACAACAGTAATAATTATATTAAAGTTTCATTTAATAGATACATGATGTCATTAAAAATTATTAAACTGTACGAATACCAAATTCTGAATTTAATTGAAAAAATCCTTATTAAAATAACAAGGAAAGAAGAGTCGGCCTGTGATGGCGGATGTGTGAACACGTATCAGTGGTGCCGGTTAATATAGTGTTATTCTGTGAAAGAAGGTTTTAAACGAAGGTAAGCTTATTTTCTTTTTTCTCCCTTTGAATTTGGTTAAGTTTCTATTTAATAAATTTGTTTTTTTTTTCTTATTATTACTAATGTAAATAGTTTGCTAATTTTTTACTCCTCTCTATGCACACACGGCGCATGGGGGGGCGTTCTGCTATAAAATTGGAGTAGAGAAGTGTGGTTTGGTGTGTTGATATATGTGATGGATGAGATATCTATCGATAGCCCTAACATTTCCACGAACGGAGGTGTGGATGGTACTAACAACAACGTTAACGTAAATATTGAATTAAATGACAATGTTGAGATGGATGTAAGTACACAGTCTTTTGCGTCTGTGGTAAAAACAAGCGCAAATAAAAGTAATTTTCCTGAAGGGGAACAGGCATTAATATTGGACGCGATAGATGGTGTTCAGAAAAACGAATATATTATCGGGGTTGGCAAACTAACAGATCCAAAAAATATAGTATTTACGTTACATTTATCTATCATCGAAACAAATTGTCAACGAGTTCATGGAAAAATACGGAGGAATTATTTTGAGGGATAAATTTATTACTGCACGGCGTTTAGTCTCACCTGCCAAGCGAATAATATTATCTAATGTATCACCAAGTATCCCTCATGAAGTATTATATGACTCATTGAAGAAACTGGGTTTAAAAGTTGTGTCGTCCATTAGTTTTATAAGTGCAGGTCTTAGCTTGCCTGAGTATAATCATGTCTTCAGTTTTCGGAGACAGGTTTATATTTCGCTAGACATGGGAGATAGCATACCTGACTCAATCGTAGTGCATTATACGGCTAATTCATTCCGAATCTTTTTAACAACCGATCAAATAAAATGCTTCATATGCAAAAAAAGAGGGACATATTGCTAATAAATGTCCTGATAACAGTCAAGACCATTTAAACAAAACAGTTGTTACTGCGCAAGTCTATGATATACCGACAGATAAAGAAATAAATAAGGTTACAATGGAAAGCAATATAGGTAAAGTAGAAGGGGGAATTATAGCTAAGCCCCCTGAATCAAAAAACCCGATGAAAAGGCCAGCTTCTACGTCAAATGAATCGGAAACCAGCAGCGTTCGTGATGAATCTCAATGTCAAAACGTTCACTCGGAAGAAGAGGCAAATTCTGTAGGGAATAATAAAGAATTTTGAAAACCGCGTTTAAAGAAAAAATTAAAAACTAATGTCGCAGTAACTGATGGCCTATCAGAAATAGAAAATATTTTTAAAAAGGAAAATGTAAACGGTGTCGATTATAACAAATTTTGTAAATTTTTAACAATGAGCAAAGGTAAACAAGATATTACGGGAATTATTGAATCGTTAAATTTAAATGCGATTCAAGTATTTAAATTACTCATGAAATCTATTCATACGGTTAAGAACAATACCTTGAGATCACGATTAAAACGTCTTGTTAAAAAAATTAAGAAAGCTTACTGCTCATCAAGTGAATCAGGGTTACGACTGGATAGTGATCAATTTGAATTTAGCATGATACAAGACTACTCAACAGATACGTCAGAGTCAGCTTAAGCTAATAAACTTTATAGTTACTTCGCTGGGTGGATATTCTTACGATGTTGACTCTTCTTCTCTCTGTTAGAATTTAAGTCAACACATAATTTAAATATTCTTCAGTGGAATGCCCAGTCACTTGTTGACAAAAGATACATAGTTTAGATGTTGTATTGTAGCAGAATATAAACCTCACATTATTGTTATTTGCGAAACGTGGTTTAAACCACAATTGGGATATCAGTTTAAAAATTATAACGTTATCAGACAAGATCGCTAAGATGGATATGCTGAAGTTGCTATCTTAGTTAAAAAAACAATTTATTATGATATTATTGACTTCAAATGTAAAATCAATGATAAATTAATGTATTGTGGGATTAAACTGACACAATTTCAATTTTCCATTTTTTCTATTTATCGTAACTCATATCTCGTGCGAAGAATATGTTGATTTCTTCTCACAAATGACACCACCATTTATAGTATGCGGCGACTTTAATGCTCACCATAGTATTTTCGGCTCGGGAAAAAACGAAAATGCTGGTAATATTTTGTTGAAAGCAATAGACATAGTCGAGTGCATTTTTTTAAATGACGGGTTACCTACTAGAATCTCTCGTCCGAATCATGGTCCATATGCTCCCGATTTAACTTTATGCACTTATAATTTAGGACAAAGAATAAAATGGCGGGTATTAGATGACACTTATACATCAGATCACTTCCCCATACTTATGAACTTAAGTATGAAAATGATAATACTGACACAATATATTCGACACGTAGATGGAACATCGATCAAAATAAAATAGAGCGGTTTACTAAATATCTATCAAAACATTGTCCTCAGAGCCCAAGTACAAATACTACAGAGAAAATTGAATTTTGTTTTCGTAGCATTAGACATGCAGCGAACGAAGTTTTCACAGTAAAGAACCCATATGTACCTGGGAAAAGGATAACACCAATATGGTGGGATAATGACTGTTCAGAAATTATACATAAACGAAAACAAGCTCTTAAAAATTTTAATGCAAACCGCACTTTAGAAAATTATATAAAACATCGAGAAATAACCGCGTATTCTAAGAGATTTTTGAAATAAAAGAAAAAAAGTTGGAAAGCATTCTGTAACAATTTAACTAAAGACATGCCCAATTCTCAGGTTTGGAATACAATTAGAAGCTTTAACCAAACAACTGTCAACCATATAAAACTACCAGATAGTCAGGCCAAAAGTTTGCTAGGTAACTTAACACCCGACTTTGTCTCGCCTGAAGTCAATAAGATCAATAATTGTACAAACAACAAACACTTTATTTTGCATCCGTTCAGCTTAAACGAAATGAATATTATTCTAAATGATATAAATGATACTGCCCCAGGTTTTGACGACATTTGCTATACATTAATAAAACATTTGCCGAATAGTCACAAAGAAAATCTACTTGCGGTCTTTAATGGAATGTGGCTGAAAAGTGAAAAAGTTGATGTGCTTAACGAAGTAGCAATAGTACCAATTATAAAACCAGGTAAAAATCCAAATTCAGTGGAATCCTTTCGGCCGATAGCACTTACGTCGTGCATAAAAAAAATTTATGAGCGTATTATTATGGGTGGCTGGATTGGTGGTTGGAGAATAATAATATTCTACCAACTCATCAATTCGCTTTTAGAAGATCTAAGTGTACAATCGATGCCTTAACAGAACTCGTGATAGGTATTCAAATTGCTCTTACGGACAAAGCGACAGTTAGAAGTGTATTCTTAGATATAAAAAATGCTTACAATTGCGTGAATTTAAATAGAACAGAACAACACCATCACGAAGTATAAAGATTGATGATGATATCTTTCCAATACGACGACATATTAAGTACTTGGGTTTGGTTATTGACAATAAATTAGAATGGACGATACATATGAACCATATGGTTAAGAAATGCGAAAAAGCTCTGAATATACTGAGAATAATAGCTAAAGTCAGGTGGGGTTCAGACTTTAACACCACAATGAATATTTATAAGGTCAGTGTTGGATTATGGATGTATACTATACAGCGCAACTTCTAAACAAAATCTAAGAAGGCTGGATATTGTTCAAAATAAAGCTCTTCGGATATATATTGGGGCGATGAGATCAACGCCCATCAATGTCTTGCAGGTTGAAGCAGACGAGCCCCCATTGGTCTTCAGAAGGCAATGTTTAGCAGAAAAATATGTATTAAAGATAAAAGCTTCAAAAATGCTGTTCATCTTAAAAAAGCTGGGAATATTAGCTACATTGGATTTAACCACTCCTTATTGGCAAAAAAAG
Source organism: Dermolepida albohirtum (assembly GCA_031893035.1). Classification (NCBI taxonomy): domain Eukaryota; kingdom Metazoa; phylum Arthropoda; class Insecta; order Coleoptera; family Scarabaeidae; genus Dermolepida; species Dermolepida albohirtum. The sequence goes on along the minus strand of JAVIWB010000316.1, from coordinate 65,205 downwards.
AGATCCTCAATATTATGTGATGCATACCGAGACACCGCAAAATTCGATTCGCGTCTTTATAAATTATCAGCTTCAAATACAAATTATTTGGATTATATACAGCCAAGACATGTCATCTTACCTCAATATACTGGGCAACACGGCCATGACAAACAACTTCGCATATCTATTTTGACACAATATAGAGAAAGCTTGGTTATTTTTACAGATGGGTCCAAAACTAATAATAGATGCGCGTTTTATGCATTGAACAATGGGTTCCAGAAAATGTTTAGGCTAGATTCAGATTCTTCCATATTCACCGCTGAGGCAGTTGCTATTCTCGAAGCATTATGCTATGGTGCTGATACAAAGTTTAAAGACATAGTTATTATGTCAGACTCTATTAGTGTCTTACGAACGATTACGAGCTATAAACCACCTTCCAAGATAAATAATGTAATATTAGAGATCATTAATTATGTAACGAATATGAGAGGCAAAAATAGAAACACTCATTTCTACTGGGTAAAGGATATGTAGGAATCTCGCATAATGAGGAAGTAGACAAACTTGCTAAATCCAGCTGTGTGGATGGTATACTATACAGACCGGTTCTTAATACGACAGACATTTTAAGAATAATTAAATCCATTTCAATACATAGAACCTGGGAAGAATATTGGCAAAAGTCCTAGAAATGCAAGCTGACCCAGTATGCCTACATACATCCCACATTTAATAATAGACCCTGGTATAGTCTAGGGGGCAAAATATCACGATTTTACCGAATTTATGTCAAATTAGTGTCAGAAAGAGTGCATCTACCTACAAGTGTTATAAATTTAATGTATACCAATAAAAAACAAGTGTATGACTTGGTAGTTGAGACGTTAATCAAGATGAATGTGAGGGTTTGAAGGTCAGACGTGATGAAGTTTCCATCCCAATTTACCTGTGTGGAACAACCCATTTATCGTTGGCCGAATGCTTGTATGTTGAAACTGTTATCCATCCCGATAGGCCCCGGGATGTGAAATGTGTGTCCCCGTATAAACCTAGCGACTCGTCATGTCTAATCTTTAAATGAGTAATAAATATATAAATAAATAAAGAGGCGCCATATATATAAAAAAAATAACAAGGAAAGAAACCTAAACCAGCCATTTCATTACAAGAATCCATACATGTTAGACTAATACTGAAAAATACTGAAAAATACTAGTCCTAAAATAGGAATATTATCGATAGTTAATATTCACTTGTGTGTGTATATATGTATATATATATATATATATATATATATATATATATATATATATATATATATACCCAGTTCACAAGAATTCAAGGTACATCAAGAAGTAAAATTGATAATATATTTACGAATATTGATGAATACACAGCTCAAGTAGTTACAACATGTTTATCTGACCACGAAGGAATAAAGTTCAGTACAAAGGGCTGTCAGACAACAAAATAAAATTATATTAAAACAAGAATCCTTGCACAACGAAATTATGATATTTTCGAGAGCTGTGTTGCATCACAAAGATGGACAAGCACGCGAATTGTAAATGAAGTTAACAAAAAACATGATTTCATCTTAACACAACTAATCTCCTGTGTGGACATCGCCTTTCCTCTGAAAACCAGACCAGTCAAAGTGAATAAAGTCACTCAGCCAATTAGACTGAGTAACGAACTTAGACAGATTAAGGAAACGCTAACTCTTCTACAGGAAGCTTATAACCGTTTAGACGGTGATGACCTAAAGAATATATTTAATAGTTACAAAAACTTCTATCTCAGAAAAACAAAAGAGGAAAAAAGAAATAATTACCTCGATTATATATATAACTCTAATAATATACAAAAAAGTCTATGGAATGTAATCAAAAAAGAAACACGTTCGACCAGGAGCCCTGAGCAGGTACCGAGCTCGAATGACTTAAGTAATTTTTTTGGTACTATAGCAGAAGAATCTCTAAAAACCTCCAACAACTTGGGCTTCAATCAACGATTCCGGATAGAATCCGTAGGGTTAATCAATCGTATTTCTTAGCACCAGTAACACCTAATGAGATAAAAAATATAATTTAAAATTAAACCAAAGGACACCTTGGATATATACGGGATGAACACTAAAATGCTGAAACGATGTGCTGATTGCTTTTCTAACTCTCTTTCGGATCTGGTGAACACATGCTTTCAACAAGCTTCTGTACCAAAAAATATGAAGATAGCAAAAATAACACCTATATATAAGGTCGGAGACCCTACAAACCCTGGAAATTACAGACCCATTTCAGTTTTGCCTGTCCTTTCAAAGCTTCTGGAGGCAGCACTTCTGTCGCGACTGGTGGCATTTCTGGAAAAAAATGGTGTCTTGGCCGAGAATCAATTTGATTTTCGTGCAGGTAGATCGACGATAGATGCCATGCTGGCCCTATTAAATTTTATTTGGGATACTTTTGAAGATGAGGAAGTTGCCATGGTGTTGGCGTGTGACTTGTCTAGGGCCTTCGACTGTATCCAGAGTGACATGGTTTTGCGAAAGTTGGAATGTTATGGCATTCGTGGTCAGGTATCGAGGTTGTTGCGTTCCTATTTTGAAGGGCGAGGGCAGGTTGTTCACTTTAATGGCGTAACAAGTGAACTAAAGACCACCAGATATGGAGTGGCTCAAGGATCTCTTTTGGATCCTCTTCTGTTTTGTCTGTACGTCAATGACCTTCTGCAACATGTCGCGCAAATGGTTGTGCAATACGCTGATGACACAACGTTTCTATGTAGAGGGAAAAGCGATCAGCAACTTGGAGAAGGGGCTCACGAAACGCTGTCGGAGGCCATGGCATGATTTTCGGCAAACAGGCTGGTCCTTAATGAAGCCAAAACTGTCAAACTGGCATTCACTTCCAAAAGGAAAGAAACCCCCGCGAATGCAGGGTCAGTGAAAATATTGGGAATAAATTTAGATACCAGACTAACCTGGAAGGATGAAGTGGACGCCCTCTCGAAAAAACTCTCTTGTGCAATATATGCTGTGCGGAGAATCAGAGCCATTACAAATAAGGAAACTGCAAAAACAGCCTATCACGCACTTTTTCACTCGCGGATGGCATACAGTGTCCAACTATGGGGCGATTCAGTGCATGCAAATGACATTTTTAGTTTACAAAAGAAGGCATTACGAATAATAGAACAAGTTAATATAACGACACATTGTAGAACCATATTCATAAAAAATAAAATAATGACGTTGGCCTCCACATACATATACAAGCAATTGCTGCACGCTAAACGAGAGCTACCAGCCCAGAAAAGGAAAGGAGAGGGAAGAGCAATACAACTGAGATCTAGACAACAAGTACTTCTTCCCAACCATAGGCTACGTACTACTGCTGCCCAACACAAACATTTGGATATGTTTAACAGGTTGCCATTATCGTGGACTGAAAAACCCATTTTGAAATTCAGAAATGACATAAAAACATTTATTTTACAAAACGTATTCTACACAATAACGGAGTTCTAAGAGAAGGTTAAATTAATCAAATATTAAACTGTAAGTTCTGCTTTGTGCACACATATGTTTACACCACGCTTCAAATCATAGACAATGACGTTACCTCCTTATTTGTACTATAATTGATAGTAAAATAAAGCTTATTATATATATATATATATATATATATATATATATATATAGCTTTTGTTAAAGCGAAACTGATTCATTTAGAATATGAATCAATATTAACATTAAAAATATTTGAGAAAATTAAAACTATAATTATATGATCATTATATTGATATATGTAGATTCAAATTTGTAATTTCCAATAACATTACAATCAAGTAATTAAATATATAGCTACACATTATATAAACTGTACTAAATTTTACTAACCTTGATTTTAAATGTTCTTCAAATTATGTTTAATTAATAGTTAAATATTCAAATTAGTTAATTTGTATATATTTATATTAAGAATAAAATATAGGTTATAAATGTTCATGTACTAAACTAATTAATTAGGTAAGTAACTAATTACACATATATGTTTTGAATTACTAAATAATCAGAATTTCAATTCAACTTATAATTTTTAGTGTTCTATAATATTAATATTTTTATTATTTTATAAACATTTAATAGATTATGTGTTTATCTTGTATTTATCTATTTATTATTGTTAATTTTTATATAAATTAATTAAAATAAGTTAAAATTTTAACTAAAATTTTATTTCAAGCAAGTGTTATTCATTGATACTGGAAATGTAATCGACCGTAAAAGATCTGGCAGGCCTCGCATAGTTCGTACACCACAGGCCATCAATGCTGTGAGGTCCCGCATCAATCGACATCCTGTCCGTAAACAGAAAATGAAACTCGTGAAATGGGTATTGCTCCGAGAACCATGAGCCGTATCATTAAACAAGACCTAGGACTAGAGCTTTCAAACGACAAACAGGACAGCGCCTTAACGTTGAATTAAAAAAGAATAGGAAGAAAAAATGCAGACACCTGATATCGTTGTACGGCAAAGAGCGTTACAAAAAAATTCTGTTTTCTGATGAAAAAATTTTTACCGTGGAAGAAACTTTTAACAAGCAGAATGATAGGGTGTATGCACGGTCCTCTAAGGAAGCCAGTGAAGTGGTGCCAAGGATTCAGCGAGGTCATTTTCCTGCTTCAGTGATGGTTTGGTTGGGAGTATCCTATGACGGTGTCACTTCCTTGCATTTTTGTGAAAAAGGTGTTAAAACAGCGGCCAAAAACTATCAACGAGACATTTTAAGCAATGCAGTGGAGCCCCTGAACTACACCATGTTCCAAAACCAACCATGGATATTCCAACAAGACTCTGCGCCCGCTCACAAGGCCAAAACAACTCAGCAATGGCTTGAAAATCATGTACCTGAATTTATTAGTACTGACTATTGGCCGTCAGCAAGCCCAGACCTAAATCCGCTCGACTACAAATTGTGGTCAATATTAGAGGGCATGGTCTGTAGAAGACCCCATCGCAACCTGGAATCATTGAAGCAAGCGTTAACAGAAGCAGTCGATAATTTTCCCATGGATATCGTCCGTACAGCGATTGATGAGTGGCTTTGCAGACTTCGGCGTTGTTTTAAGACAAATGGTGGCCATTTCGAGTAATTTGCATTGTATTTTGTAGCCTGCTATTGCCAAAATAAACTATCAAAAAATAATTTAAATCCAACTTGCAGTTTTCTTTTTATACTTAAAAACCTTTATATCAGTATTTATGGCAGGATTAGGTATATATAATGGTGTATTTTAACAGCGTAATACGGTAGCAAATATTTACGACCAAAAGGCTAAATAATGGAAAAAGTCGTCAACAATTATGAAGAAGTTCGTTAAAAGAAATCTAAATAAGAATTTTAGAAATAAGTTATAAAAAAGGAATCAGGTAATAATAAAAAACAAATAATACATGAGCGACTAATAAACTATAAGAAAATGGAAAATATACTAGAAGGGAAAACAGAAAACCGGATAGCGTAGAATAAAAAGTGCTAGAATAGAAAATAAAATAGATGAACTGGAAGCAGAAATTAATATAATTAAAATCATAAAATTCGAACATCGAAAACTTAAGACGTCAGTCAAAGACAAAGAAAACTAAGTAAATTATTTAGAGAGTAAAATAAGAGCAAAATATCTAGTGATTCGAAGAATTAGAAGAGAAAATATATAAAACTAAATGAGAATTGAAAGAGCAGAAAAGTATTAAAGAAATTATAAATTCAAGTAAATAACCAAATAAATATAATTAGCGTAAAAAGGATTGGGCAAAAACAAAACGAGAAAGACAAACCTGTATTGATAGAGATAGAAAGCAAGAGTAAGAAGATGGAAATACTGAGATTAATTTACAAACTTCAGGGAACAAAGATGTATATATGTATATGTATATATAAATTGACATATGCACATAGATGAAGAAAATGATTTTTACGTCGGATAATATGTTTTTATTTTGTGTTTAAAACAGTTTATTTTTAATTTGATGCAATTTTATGTTCTTTTATTGTTTAAGGGTTGAAGTTTTTTTAAGTGGATCATAAAAGTTTGTAGATTATGTTAAGAAATACATAAGACTAAAAATATATCTAGATATATCCTGAAATCTGAAAACTAAAGTAATTTTTTTAAAACATAATAACAATTAGGATAAACATGCATTTAGATAAGTAAACAGACACGGAAAACAAAATTGTAAGTGAAAAGTAATAGTATTCGGCGAAGAAATTATCGTTACTACAATGTTTGAGCAAATAAAGAGTATAAAAATAGGTTAAGAAAGATGTTAATAATTATATATAAATATAAAATTATGTTCTTTACGATAGGAAATTAATGAATATTATTATTTTCTGCTACGCCATTAATTAAAATCACAAAAATTATTATAATTAAAAATTTCTGCACTGGAGAAGGACTCGAACCTATATCTGCCGTTTTGTAAATGGCTACCTTACCTATTAGGCCACCAGGCAATATAACTTCGAGTCCTTTAACACATTATGGAAACAGATCCTAATATTTATTTAAAAGTCGCAATCAGGTTATTTTGATATTATTAGTTATATGTAAATATATAATTAAGTTCTTTACGATGGGAAATTAATGAAAATTATTATTTTCTGATACGCTATTGTTAATTTAAATAACAGAAATTAATTAAAAATTTCTATGCTGGAGGTCTCGAATCTGCCATTTTCTAAAAGGCTTCGAGTCCATTAACACGCCATAAATCACATTATGAAAACAGATGTAATATTTATTTATACTGCCCGGTGGCCTAATATGTATATAAGGCAGATGTCTAAAAACGGCAGATAAAGGTTCGAGTCCTTTTACAGCGTATTTTTAATTACTGAAATTACTTAGTTACTGAATGAATTATTATGTCGTCTAAATACATATATTAAACACGTGCATCTCAATATACCGCTAAATATTATATAATGTTAATGGCATGTAACTAAAACATTGTTTCATTATTAAAAAACTACCTATAAATCATCAGCAAGAAGATTGGTGTTTTACTTGCTGGCAATTCATCGAACACATGTGTACGAATACATATGTGGTAAGTGCTTTATACCATGGTGTCTTATAAATAGTATAGTACCACAATAAAGCATAACTACAGGCATTCGCCCATAAAAAGAGGAGATTTCAAAATAATATGTTGATATAAATTATAAATTTAGAAAATATAGAAGATCTATCGAAATTAGAGAAAGTATTGGGTTGGCAACTAAGTATTTTCGGTTTTGTAGTATAAAATAAAACACTTTTTTTTAAACAAAGAATAGTTTTTAATCAATTATATATTTTCCATTTTGCTCAATGACCTTTTGCCATCTTTCTTTCAGCTGCATGATTCCGCGCTCATAAAATTTCTGGTCCTTATCAGCAAAAAACTGAACCAGGTGCGAGTGAAGGTTATCGTCATTTGTGAAAGTTTTACCATTCAAAGAATTCTGCAAACTTCGAAATAAATGGTAATCAGATGGTGCTAGATCAGGGCTGTATGGAGGATGTGGCATCACTTCGCGGCCAATCTTCAATAGTTTTCCACGAGTTGCCAAACATGTGTAAGGCCTTGCATTATCTTGGTGGAGAACTACACCTTTCCGATTTGACAATTCTGGCCGTTTTTCTTTGATTGCTTCATCCAGTTTTATTAATTGTTGACAGTAAACATCAGAATTGATCGTTTGGTTCCTTGGAAGCAGCTCAAAAAACACAACACCTTTGTAATCCCACCAAACTGACAGCATGATCTTTTTTGGATGCAATTCAGCTTTCGATGTGGTTTGAGCTGGTTTATCGTGTTTGCTCCATGATCGTTTTCGAACTATGTTACTGTACAGGACCCATTTTTCATCACCAGTGATGATTCTTTTTAAGAAAGGGTCGGGGGTCGGTTTCATTTCGTCTAAGGTGCATATCGCACAAGTTGATTCTTTGTGTTAAATGAATTTCTTTCAATTCATGGGGTACCCAAATATCAAGCTTCTTAAGTAGCCCAAGACATTTTAAATGTTTTTCAATTGTTGTGTGCGATACATGTAGCCTCTCCGCAACCTCTCGAACAGTTATATGACGATCCTCTTCAATTATGACTTTGATTTGGTCATCATCAACTTCAGTAGGCCGACCAGAACGTTGCTCATCTTTGAGGGAAAAATCTCCAGAACGGAATTTTTTTATACCAATTCTAACACGTGCGCTCTGTTAAGCAATTAGCACCATAAACTTCACATATCTTTTTGTGAGCCGCAGCAGCTTTCTTTCCTTTACGGAAATAAAGTAGTAAAATATGTCGAAAATGTTCGTTTCTGCACTCCATTTAAAATTAACCCGCAACTAATAACTTTAATAAAAATCACGCACTACTTGCTTCCGAAGTTACATCAATGTGACTAGTATCACGCGACAAACGGTAAAGTACAGCACTAACATACGTTATACAAAAAATAAAGCAACGCTCTCTATCAGTAAAAACCGAAAGTACTTATTTGCCAACCCAATAGATTACAATTTTTGTATGTCACTAAATTGCTAAATGCTTTCATCATCTGTTTTTTGTATAAATAAATAACCTGTTTTTCGTTCATTGTATATTATATTGGTATTGGGAAAATAAATAAAACTAGAAGTCGAATTTGTGGCATTCTGAAAAATAATAATTCTGTTGTAAAATATAGTACTGTTGAAATTAATTAAAAATTGACTTTATGTGAAGACTAGATTTAATTCTCCCCACTCTTTTACCTCAAGCGTAATATTTAAACATATGAAAGGACTGTTGCACCTTTCACCACCTCAAAATTATTCAACACTTGAGAGTTTTAAAGACTCCCCAGTTACTTTTAGTTTTGGCAAATGTATTCAAATATAAGAGTTCCGAAGATCTGCCCTTCCTACTTTTAACGTTATTAAAACTACAATATTTAACCCTCTGTTTGGCACATGGGTCCAGCCAGACCTTTTTCGATTTTAATTGTAACTTAAATTATACTTCTGGTTGCGCTAGTGACTTTTCCTAAAATATTTTAGCTATCATCTCTAAAAATCGGAAGAATATTTCTCATATGATTTGATAATTACAAGAATATCTTGGTACACACATCACATTCGTACCTCATGTGGTTTGAAATATTATTCAAAGTGAACATTTCATATCGCTTTTTTTACTTTCTCTTGGTAATTTTTCTTTCAAACTGCTTTTCATATTCTCTAACCGTTGTGCGCACATGTAGGCGTAAGTATCCACAGGCACAAATTTGTATGTAATGTTGACAACATCTTATGAGAAATTCTGTGATTGTTTTATTCAAAGTGGAATTTGTTTATAATACGCGATTACGCAGACAAAGTATAGATATCGATTTTATACACAATTGGCAGTAACTTTAGCCACTGATATATAATATGAAGGAGCTGAAGGTAAAATCGATTCATTCATAGACGATAATGACAATTGTGATATGGATTATGTGCCTGATGACGATGCGACTGATATTGAAGTGGAAATGATAATTGAAGCAAACGATATTTTTGATAGTGATAAAGAAACATAGGAGAAAATACATGCTGAAAATCAATAACGAAGAGAAAGAAAGAAGAAAGGCGTTCCTCTCTTCCTGTTTCTTCGTCTCATTTTGGATTTCGTGAATACTTTGTTCCATTTTTTCAGCCAAAAAAGAATAAGGGTGTAAAGTTCCTTTCGACCATATACTATACAAAACATTGTGAGGGCGAAACAATAAAACAAGCAATTTAGTTTTACAATGCGAATAAAGGCGGCGTTGATTGCATGGATCAAATTGTTACTAATTTCTCATCGAAACGCTCAACAATGACATGGACTTGTATTTTTCCGTAACATGTTTGATATGATGGTACTGGTGGTATTTTACATTTGCAATGAAATCGATGAATTCGACGAATCTCATGCAAGACGAAATTTCTTCTCCACGTTATCTAAATCATTAATTTTCCCAAACATTGAAAATCTAATTCGTCTTTATGAGCACCTTCTGCGATTCAATTGTCCTATGTACATATGTGCGATAGCAAGAGCCGCATATCTCGTAAACCCCTTTTTTTCGAAGTTCGATTTTCTTATCAGCAGTATATAATGTGTCAATTTTCTATTTTCTCCCTTAATGTAAAGTAATTGAATTTTGTTTACGATTGTTTCTTTCCTCTTTTGTTTTGCGTTTTTTTAATCGCTGCTATTTCAATTTTTCCTTTTGTGAATTCGTTTCGTGTATTTTTCTTCTATTTAGTGTTCTTGATCCGCTGGCTTGTTGACATATTGATTAATGTTCTTATTACTCCATTAAGTTGTTCCGGATGGCAATTGACGTGTTTGTTTTCTTTACATTATATAGCATATTGTTCCATTTGTTTTTCGTGAAATGGGGACGTCTAGAAACGGCAACGATCCAACAGCTATCGTGAACATACAAACAATAAAATCAAATACAGCAGACACTCTAATTTGGGTACATCTTTTATATTTTTTAAATTTATAATTTATATCAATATATTATTTTGAAATCTATTTAGATATTGTTTAACATAGACTGTACGAACTTTCTCAGTAAATTTTCTTAAAATATTTAAAATAATTCTTTTAACTCAACATTTCCTGTACTGTAAAGGATGTTTCAAATTGCACGGTTTTTTTAAGAATAAATAAAATATAGATGTCGCACTGAATTTGTCTGAGTATGTGGGTATTTAAAAAGTGTAATGTATGAAATTTATACAAATGACTTCGTACACGGTACAACAACGCGTTCAAGTTGTTGAATTATTTTATGAAAATCAACGTTCTGTGAAGAGTTTTTAGAAAATTACGGGAATTTTATAGTTTACATAATCGTCTATCTGAAAGCACTATTGGTCGCATTATTAAAAAATTTCAAGAGACCGGTTCCGTGGAAGATCAAAAAAGTGAAAAATACAGTAGTAGTGATCGTTCACAGGAAAATATTGGTTTGGTTCGTGAAAGTGTTGCTAAAGATCCTGAAATGTCCATTAGACGACGTTCACAATAACTTGGACTTAGTGGATCAACAACATGGCCTATTTTACACAAGGATTTAGCTCTGAAGGCATATAAGGTTCAAATAACACAGGAACTGAAGCTATTAGATCATTTAAAACGTCGTTCATTTGCCAATTTCGTCAATGAACGACCAGCTGATTTTTCTCAAAAAATAATGTTTTCCGATGAGGCACATTTTCAACTTGGTGGCTATGTTAATAAACAAAATTGCCGCATCTGGGGTGAGGAAAATCCACGAATTATTCATGAGAAATCTATGCATCCTAAACGAGTTACTGTTTGGCGTGCATTATTGTCAGGTGGTGTAATTGGACCTTACTTCTTTGAAAATGCTGCTGGTGAAATTTTGATTGTCAATGGTGATCGATATCGTCAGATGGTAACCGAATTTTTGTGGCCTGAATTAATGAATTTTTATCTAGAGGATATGTAGTTTCAACAGGATGGCGCTACACCCCACTTTGAACAGGAATCAATTGATTTATTGAGAGAAAAATTTCCTGGACGTGTAATCACAAGAATTGGTGATGTTAATTGTCCACAAAGATCATGTGATTTGACACCGTTACATTACTTTCTTTGGGGTTATGTGAAAAGTCAGGTTTATAAAAACAATCCACAATCAATTCCTGTTTTGACAGATGAAATCATTCGTGTCATTGGTGAGATAGAGCCTCAATTATGTCAAAATGTCATTAAAAATTTTAACAAAAGAGTGGACGTCTGTGGAGCTGCAAGAGGAGGCCATTTGGCAAATATTATTTTTGGCATATAAATGTCATAACTGATACTTCAATTACCAATAAAAAGTTTTCGAAAGTGAATGCAAATTATGTTTCATTTATACTTTTTAAAAAAAACGCCAAATTTGAAACATCATCCATGATGGTCATATTTAGATACGCTGGATTTTTTCTTCGCGACAGTGTTACAGAAATGTGCGAATGCGTATGGTTGTGCTTTATTGTGGCACTATACTATTTATAAGACACTATAAAACACTTACCGCATATATATTTGTATATAAGTAAGTAAAAAATCAAACTACTTGGTATCTATCGTTGCTGCCTAAATGAGTAATTACTAGTTTTTTATCTATCTCTTATAGCTAGTTTTTCAACAAAGAAAGAATGTTTTAATTGTATGTCTTAGAAATCAAGTATTATTGATCTGGCGTTATTTAATTGTTCGCCCATACTTCGAGTGATATTTTCTACTCCAGAGAAAACTTATTAGTGATAGAAATATATTTTCAGGAAACTCTTTCTTATAACATTCGATATCAAATTTTATGACAACAGTCTATAGATTTTGTTTAGAACAATCAACAACGAATAATGGTTGTTCTGAGAAAGTACAAGTTAGCATAATTGAGATCATGTTAGCCAGGTTTACTATTATAATGACTTGATTGAAATGCTGTACACATTCAATAAACAGTTGAATAACGTTTTATATCGATATTAAAATTTATTTTAACATATGAAAAACTTTCTACAAAAAGAATAGTATTATTTCGACTATCGATATGATAAGAATTTGAAGGTTCATATTATGTTTTCTATTGATTTGAAATACAATCGCGTACTGACGTTTTTCTAGATCTGTAAGGGCTATATTTGATTTTCTGTTTTACTTTAACTATTGAAATTTATTCACGAACCTATGAACATAGCGCAACGAAATTTGGAATATAAGTAGCACTAAACTAGTATAGCTTATACTCACCAAGAGAACGAACCAGCGTTGATTTGAGATCCGGAGAACAAACTAACCGGGAAACACTTCGATGATGCGCTCTTGCAAGAAAGTTTGTGCTACTGTATACATAATGGTAACCCGTCATCGTCTGCTTTATATGCAGAAGACGTGCACGTCCAGCATATTCTATAACGTCCCATCCTATTTTAATCTCCTGCCGGCAGACATGATCTCGTTGAATGCGCTTAACAAGTTTTTGACGAATCAAAATTCGCTATCCCTCCACACTCGGCGTGTAACACAATTTGTTATTAAACAAAATGCGCGTTCTTTAACATCACTCGCTCCGTCTACAAAGATGTTCCGGTGGTAATAGAATGCCGTGCACCACACGACGCGTTCCCAAGCCACTATCCACTAAGCGCTACCGCTGAATACTACTCAGCGATCCTTTTATACGCCGCAAGCCAAATGCGTTCCTCCTTGGCTTCTCTCGAACTTTCTCAGGTAACGCTGGCGACCTTTGCAGATAATTACATACGTAGCATACATACACTCTGACTTATGAAAAAATAACACTAATATCTGTCGATGAATACAAAGCGTATCGATAGTAGCGAACATCTCTCGTGATCTCTCTTGCCCCCCATAAAGACAACTATTAAATATTAGAATCTACAAAAGCTAGAAAAAACTTTAAAAGTTTATTAATTTAACGATATGGTGCGCGATGAACAAGGTAAAATCAGAGAATACCTTAGCATATACAGATATAAAGCAGTCGATTGTTTTCACTTACACCAGAATACCAAAATATCTGGTTCGGGAGAACACTAATTTTATAATTTTGTTCAAATAGGACGAAACTAGTCACCGACATATTTACGATCACGCCAACGTTGATAGATGATCAGTTTAAATTAATTTGCAATAGATGTTGGGAAGATAAATAAAGATTTTTCACTGCTGACAAGAGTCGAGAAGTTAATAAAGGAAATTATAGCAAAACGTTAGATTGTTTATATTACAGTGTTAAAAAAGCTGTTTCAGTATTCAGTTTAACAAAGGCGAATTAAGTTGAAGTAGAAATAAAATCAAATAAAATTACAGTAGATATAATAAAATTTGTTACGCCCCTCTCTACATTAGACCTAGTGTAGATCGTAGCATTGCAAGCCCATATTACTTACCTCATTAAAGATATAAAAACAGAAAGTTTTTACGGGGTACCACAGCATTTAATCCGTAGAAGCATCCCTGCTAATGTTTAAGCACATGGATCCTCCAACCGGGCAACAGGGAAAATAAAACTAGGATGAAGTGGGAAGAAAACTCGTAATCAATTGTTAACAGTCACTTCATTTATTAATAAGGATGTTGAACAATTAATCTCAAGTAACCCAGGATTAAATAACCAACTCTAGTATACGAGATCTCAGGGGTACTAATAAAATTTTTCTGTACGAATAAGGAACAAAAAGAATGCAAAAAGACTGTTATTGTAACTAAGATAATAATGTTATTTGAATAAATTCTAGCTAATTGTCACGTTTTAAAGAATGATACTGATCTCAAGTCATAAAGTGATTTACATTAACACCACCTGGTTGTTAATAACAGTTGAGAGATTCTAATATTTTAGATCTAAAGTATTTTGTATAAATACCAACCAGTTGTTAATATCAAATAAATGCTGCTGGTATTTCCAACCTAAAGTATATTTGTAAATACCATCCAATAACTAACATTAAAGGAATAATATTAATAGTTCAAATTTAAATTTATTATAGTATATACGAGGCGTGTTTCTAAGTAAGAGCCGTTATACACTAAAAGGTGGTGGCGCACGCCGCAACAAGTTCTTGCGTCGTGTCGCGGCATTCCTTAGCCTGGGCTCAGTTGCAGCTGCGTAGGTAACCAATATGGTCTGTGACTCGAAAATATTCAAGATTATCGGATCGCCCACGCCCTGCCAGTAATACGTTTTCTGTCGGCGAAAAACCTGTCTGCTCTAGACATTCACCGGCAGATTTGTGAAGTATACGGAGTACTGCTATGTGTGAAGGCAAAGTTCGTAAGTGGTCAGAAATTTCAAAGCTGGCCGCGATAACGTCCATAATGAGTCGCCCATCTGTAATCCAAGAAATATGGTGGCTTCAGTTGAAGCAAGAATGCTTCCGAACAGACGCTTCACCATAAGCATTCTTTCGAACGACTTTCCTGAAGTGTCGAGGTCAATACCGTGCAAGATTGTTTCTGAAAAGTTAAAGGTTAATAAATTATGCTCCTCTTTGGTTCCCAAATTCCTAACGAAGGATCACAGAAACAAAAGATTTGAGCGTTCGCTGAATTTTTTGACTCGTTATAACAAAGAAGGTGACGCTATGTTGAGTCGTATCGTAACAACACTTAAAATTTATCTGCCTTGACCCACACGAAGATACGGCATCGAGGTAATCCGGAGGGTGTTCGATTCATCAAAAGCTTGTGAAAATTACAGTTGTACAAAGAACCTCGATACAGGCTGGAAGATGTTCACGAGCGACGTAGTTTCTAATAATAACTTAAACAATGAAGAAAGGCGACAAAGGCGAACACTCTAACACAATTCGTTCGGAAGTCTCGAATGTTCCTTTAACTTATTTATAAAAAATCGCAAGAAACAAGACACACAATAAAGTGTCGTAATTGCTGATCCCATGTATTCCTTTTTTTAAAAGACAATTCATTTGTGAATTTGACGGAAGGATAGACCAAGTTCGTAAACAAGTACCAGAGACACGTCTCTGGTACTTCTCTAATTAACACATAATTAAAGAAATAGCAACGACGAACCTTAATCTAATAAAAAACCAGACTTGCGGTATTACTAACGAGATAGCCCTGGTGATATCGCAAAGGAAAGATAAAATAACGTAAGTCAATTTTAATTAATTCCTTACAAAGGACCGCTGGCATTAGAAATTCGACAGCAGGACCACAATAGGTCAAATTAAATATGATGGAAATTGTGCTTTTAGAAATTCCAATGAATCGTTTCATGATTAGAATTTGACAAAATTTCACAAAAGGTATTAAATTTCTATGTACAGTGACGTTCACAAAATTTGGGACGAGGTCAAAATAAGCACGTAACAAATTGTTGGCTTTTATCATTTCCGCTATAATTTTATTTGGTGTAATTTCTATAGATTCATGCTATTTGTAATCTCAATTATAAAATACCTCTATATTATTAATGTTATTACGCAAAATAAGTATAAATAATAGTATGTTTTGTAAGTAGTATATTCTGTATTAGATTTATCTAAAATCTTTTGTATGAATTCTTTTATGACTATCGAAGCTACTGTGCGGTATTAACAGGCCTTCGTTATATACTGATGCTCACAGTTTTATATTAAAAATGCATACATAGGGAATGTTTATAATAACATTAAAATTAATATAGAGAAGCTTGACACATCGAATTATAAAGACAATAATACGCATAAACAATATTCCAAAAACTAACTCTTGTGGGAAAAATGAAAGATGAATGCTTAAAGAATAATTTATACAGCATATGAAACTGATGTTATCATAAAAGCTAAAGGTACGAAAAACCATTACATTAGAAGATGTAAATACAAAATATAAATAAATAATAAGCTAAGGGATTCTATTTTTTGATAAGGGCAGCCTTTAACTTAAAATTCACAAGTTATTAAAAGAGGATGGAAACTGTGATGATTTTGGTTAGTGTAAATGCAGTACAAATTACACCTTTACGGGTGCTCAAGCGATTATTTTAATATTTGTGTTAATTATATTCTTCTCTGCATTTCTAATATTACTATTATTACCAAAGTCAATTGATAGATAAATAGTGTATTGTTGGATTAAAAAGTACAATTTTTTAAAAATAATATTTCATTAAAATATATGTATATGTATATAAAAGATACTTTACAAATATTGTAAACACAATTGTACTACGCAGATTCCTCCATTTAAATGTATATCGTACAATTGTTCACTAATTTCATATAATTTCATTAGCTTTTTAAAACGCTCTTCACCAACAAAATTTAATCAATCCAGATTTCATGTCACATCCAGACATAAATTACCCAGTTCTGCCTTGAATCTTTCCATAGCACTACCGAGATCAACTGGCTTAAACTATTTCTCAGCGCTATATTGTTGGATTCTCTCCAACAGGAGGTTTTGCTTTATGTTTACCTATTGTTTAAGTTATAGGAGTAGGTAACGAAACACTAATACACTACTAATTTATTTACTACATAAATAAAAGTCTACAAGTCTATGTGCAAAAGCTATGTACTTAACATTGCCTTTCGTTCCTCTAGACCGAAGTTTTATATCTATATCAAAATAGTGACAGCGCCTCCATATTTAAGGTGACCAGCACTGATTGATTCGGTATGTACGTGATGATAAACTTTTACTTATAAGCATACATAAGTCTCCAACTTATGACTGTGCAAATGGGCAACTTTACATAAATACATACATGTGGGTTAAAACTTCTTACCAGATTTACAATTTTACTTAATAAAGGTGAGAATCTGTTGATAATCTAGGTTTAGGTTTAATCTTATAGTATTTTCATTCTCAAAAACTAACTTTAGGGTACAATTG
The DNA here is from genome assembly GCA_031893035.1 of Dermolepida albohirtum. Lineage (NCBI taxonomy): Eukaryota > Metazoa > Arthropoda > Insecta > Coleoptera > Scarabaeidae > Dermolepida > Dermolepida albohirtum. The sequence goes on along the minus strand of JAVIWB010000316.1, from coordinate 47,747 downwards.
ATAAAAACCTTTTAAGAAGTTGATCTCTACATCTAGACATGACTTGTTTAGATGGGAAGATGCTGTTAATGTTTAAAACAGAATAAAAAATACAAACAGATTTCGTTAAAATGACAGCAATAACTTAAATTATATATGTACACATATATAAATATATATATATATATATATATATATATATATATATATATATATGTTTGTGTGTGTGTATAAAATGCAAATATGGGTGGTTAGCTAACAATGTAATATTCACATTATATTTTATTGCTGCTGAGCTGTAGAAGTTTATAATGTTTAAGGAAAATGATTCGCCCGCCGACTACGAGATACGATCTGTGATTCGATTGCTGAGTGCAAGAAACTTGGCAGCAGCGGCAATTCACTATCAGACTTGTGAAATGTACAGTGATAATGTTATGAGTGATAGTACAGTTGGAAACTAGATGAGAACGTTCAAGGACTGGCGAGTTAATGTGCATGATGAGCCACTCCCAGACCGACCGTCTCTGATTTCTGTAGTTTTGTTTCGTGATATAGACAACAGAATTAGAGAGGACCGACGATTCATGATTTCAAAGTTATCATGATTTTCTACAACTTTCAAGATCAGTTTTGTACACCATTGTTTCGGAATAACTGAAGTATCGAAAATTGTATTGTCTATGGATTCCAATACTTCCTTCTGACAATCATAAATCAAAAAGATTGATGTGCGCTTTATTGTTTTTTGAATCAATACAATTGGTAAGGAGATGAATTCTTGGACATCGTTACAGGAGATGAGATTTGAATGTCTCACGTGGCTCTTGATTCCAAGCGACAGTCAATGTGATAGCCAAATAGACAATTTCAGCACAAAAAATCATGGCAACTATCAGATAGGAAAGGAAATTTGCTAGTGGATTTTATAACGAGAGGCACAACAATCTATTCCGATGGGTATTTTGTGATCTTGAGAAAACTCCAGCGTACTATACAAAATAAACGGCCTAGTCTAGTATCATCCGGTGTGATGGTACTTCATGACGATTCAAGGCCACATGTTTCTGCATAAACAAAAGATCTAATCAGCTCTTTTAGATGGGAACAACTGGATCATTTACCTTACTGACCAGACCTTGCACCCAATGATTTTCACCTGTTTCGGTACTTAAAGAAGTTCCATGGTGGTCAACGGTTCAACGGCGACAAAGAAGTGAAAACGCAGTCATAGATTACGCTTCTTCACATGTGGCAGATTTCTTTGACATCGGAATTCAAAAATTTGTTGTACGTCATGACAAATATTTGAACGAAAATGGAAATCATGCAGAAAAGTAGATGAAAGTATGTAGAATATGGAAATAAATATATTTTAATATGTACAGTAACTTTCTTCTTATTAAAAACGGACCTTATTTAAATCATAAAGAGTAAGATAAAGAAGTTTATTGTTAAAGTTGAAAATTGAATAAAAATATCGATTGAAAGGTCATAACGATTGAAATGTTTCTATAATTCACGACAGATATCAGAAAGTATTAGATACGTTTAAAAATTTATTTTAATTTAGAATATAGAGAGTAAGATAGCTAGAGGTAGATATAATAATACTCACAGCTAGTGGAGATATATATATATAAACTCAAAACTGAATCCACACACACGCAAACTATATATATATATATATATATATATATATATATATATATATATGGTATATGCTATCTGCTTCTGGGCTTCCGGGCTGGAATCGCGTCACTTGTATATCTGCCGACATTTCGTACCCATTTGTATAGGGCATCTCCAGTTTCAGTACTGCACTGAAGATGTCCCATACAAATGGGTACGAAACGTCGGCAGATATACAAGTGATGCGGTTCCAGCCCGGAAGGCAAGAAGCAGATAGCATGGACCACGACCGCGGAACTCTACATAGCAGATATATGTATACATATATATATATATATATATATATATATATATAATTGTATTATATTGTTAATAATGTAATTGTATTATAATCAGTCGTCATAAAGCAATTTTTCAAATAATCTTCACTAAAAATTAAAGAAATGCGTAAATCATAATACATTACGTAAAATCATATTGGTCAAGTTATCAGTTATTGAGAGTTTAAACAGTCTAATTATGAGGGTGGTCTAAAAAGTTTCCGACCTCAACGTGAAGATGGCAGCACTTATCAATAAAAGCTAGGGAATGTAGTAGTGTATCTATTGCCTTGCCAGGTACTCACCAAAGTTTCAGCCATTTTGAACGCGCAGTTGTTATTTGACAGTCGTTTAAGTGAGTCGATGTGAGTGTCGAGTACCGAGCTGTCATTAAATATTTGTTTTTGAAATGCAATACGCCTACGCAAAACTAAGATGAGTTTGACTCTGTGTACGGGGTCGCTGTACCATCATTTATCATAGTGAAATTTTGGGCAGTTGAATTTAAACGTGGCCGTAAGAGCTTGGAAGACGATGTACGTTTGAAACGTCCAAAAACTGCAACTACTGACGATAACATCGCTAAAGTTCACCAATTGGTGCTAGACACTGTCGAATTAAAGTGCGACAAAGGCTATGAATATGTCCAAAAGAACGTGTTTTTTACATGTTAATCAAGATTTAGGCACTAGAAAGCTGTCCGCGCGTTGGGTACCGCGTTTGCTAACGTTAGACGAAAAGCATATTCGAATGAAAATTTCCAACGCTCTGTGGTGCAGTTTAGGTGCAATAAATCCGAGTTTTGGCGCCGATTAATTACAGTAGATGAAACTTGGATACACCATTATACGCCCGAAATGAAAATGCAGTTAAAATAGTGGATTGCAAAGGGGGAACCGGCTTCGAAAAACCCAAAAACTGTTTTTTCAGCTGAGAAAATGATGGCGATAATTTTTTGGGATAATCATGGAATTATCTTAATCGATTATCTTCAAAAAGAAAGGACTATTATAAGAGCATACTATGCATCATTACTTGACAAGCTGAAGGCAACAATTGTGGAAAAACGGCAACATTTGCAGAAAAAGAAAATCCTGTTTCACCAAGACAACGCGCCGTCTCACACCATGGCAAAAATCCACGAATTACGATTTGAACTGCTTGACCATCCGCTTTACTCACCAGATCTAGTCCCAAGCGACTTCTTTTTGTTCCCTCATCTAAAAATTGCGCTCGAAGGACAGAGATTTTCGTCAAATAAAGAGGCAATCACCTTCGTGAACAATTATCTTGCAGAGAAAAACGCCGAGTACTCTTTGGACGGGTTAAACAGATGGGAGTAATGCTGGGAGAAGTGTGTAGAGTTACAAGGAGACTATGTAGAAAAATAAATACAAATTTTAAGAAAAAATGTATCTTTGTTAGGTCGGAAACTTTTCAGGCCACCCTCGTAGTTGAAATGAATAGTTGACATGAATAGTTGAAAATTTGTTAATAGTGTAATTATAATAAGAGAAAAATATTAAAAAAAAGATTTCTATTCAAATAGTTAATATCGTATATTGTGTTGAAAATTTAAAAGTACTTAAAATTCATTATATTATTATAAAAATACAGTAGTGTCCAGTTATAATGAACTACTGGCCACTAAAAATGGTTCATTATAGCCGAAATTCATTATATCTAACAAAAAATAAATTTGAAAAATAACGATTCTTGTATTGTATACTGATAAATTAAATGAACAAAAAATTATTATTTAACAGATTGATTAAAATAGTCACTTATTTTAGACTGTTTATAAGACAAAGTTACGTAAATATCATTCAAATACATTTCTACATTAGCCAGGCTGTTCAAAATGTTATCTGGAGCTTCATTCATTTGTAAAGAATTACGTACAACATCTATATTTTGCACAACCTTTACAATGGGCACTTGCGGTAATGACGCATTAGCAGCACTACCTTCAGCTTCATTATTCCCTTCTTCATTCTCACTGTCACTCGTATTAGTTGCTGATTTTGAACGTACCCAAGCAACAGTATCCTCATCTAACAAAGTTTCAGTACACATAACATTCTCATCGATACGCACATAGTCTTCAAAATTAGCATCCATTTCCACAGTTAGAGGTAGACCATCACCATTATTTTCAACATTATTAAGATCAGTTCTCTTTAGCCACTCACTTAACGGGATTTCATCATCGTCATCGAATTTGTTTTGATGCTTAAGAAATCCTGCATGTTTGAAACAATTTGTTATTGTTTTTGCTGTGACGTTTTGCCATGCCATGTGAATACAGTTCACCGCATCAAGAAGACTAATACGACTGCCTTCTGCACTGCTATTAATCATTATTTTTGAAAGAAGACTTCGTCGATAATTGCTCTTCAAACTGTGGATAACACCTTGATCCATTGGTTGTAACTTGGAACTGGTATTAGGAGGTATAAACACCAATTTAATGAATTTCAAATTCTTTACCTTTGAGTGCGCTGGACAATTGTCTACTAGTAATAAAATTTTTCTCCTTAATTCATTGTCCCAATCGCGCAATTCGTTACAAAAAATATCTGACGTCATTCATGCTTTTTTATTAGAACTGTATTTTACAGGCAATCGTTTGCCGCGAAAACAACGTGGGTTTTGGGACTTGCCAATAATAAGTAACTTCCTTTTTTCTGTGCCTGTAGCATTTGCTACAACCAAAACCGTGAGCCTTTCTTTTGATAGTTTTCCACCAATGCAACTATCGCCCTTAAATTTCAACGTTCTGTTGGGCATTAGCCTGTAGAATAGACCCGTTTCATCTGCATTGAAGATGTCGTGGTCTTCATAATTTTGTCGTATGTTGGGCCATTTATTTTGCAACCAATCATCTACTACTTCCATATTAACTGACGCTGCTTCGCCTAAAACTTTTCCACTGTTGATATCGTGGCGTTTTTTAAATCTTTCGATCCAGCTTCGACTACATTTGAAATCGGTATCTTCCACTTTGCTTCCCAAGTCTTCTGCTTTTGTTTGCAGTAAAGCACCGGTAATCGTCGCATTCCTACCTCTTTGCTGAGAAAACCATAACAAAAGCCCTTTATCCACTTTATCGTGAGCGATTTTCTAATTTTTTTGGCATTAGAATTTTTTTTGTTTATAATAATTCTTGAGTATTTTATCTCTTTCTTTCCAAATCATACAAACCGTCGACTTGTTTAAATTCAAATTCTTACACATATCAGCTTGTTTTAAACCACTTTGTAATTTTTTAATAATTTCATACTTTCTTTCTAAAGTGAAAGCTTTGCGCTTTTGTTTTTGATTATCACTTGACGCCATGTTTATAAACCCACAAGCTACAATTGGTAAAAACTGTAACACGAACGGACAACGTAACGTGACTAATTTGTGAGACAGACTGAAGGGGATGGACTGACAGGCACCGCGTTTTTGATGTAACGGAGTTTTCAGGGGATTCCCATTCGAACGATAAAGAAAGTTCATTATAAGCGGCACATTGTTTTCGGTTGAAACGTAAAATATGGTTCATTATATGCGAAAGTTCAATATATGCAAGTTCATTACAAGCGAAAAAATATACATTGAACTTAAGGGACGATTTATTTGGCCATCTAAAACGGTTTATAATAACCGAGAATTCAATATAACCGGGTTCATTATAAGCGGTCTTTACTGTATATAAAGGTAACTTTTACCGAGGTAAAATAAAATACGATGAAATTTATAGCAAAAACTGATAAATATTAAGAAATTTAAAAGAAAATTACATAAACATTATAAGTATGACAATTAAAATTTATATAAATAAATATGATATAAATTAATTTTTCCTATATAAAAATTACATTATACTTACTACTTAGATAGCTGAGATTCCAAATATGTAATTTATTTTCAAAATTTTTTTTTCCAAATTCCGTTATAAATTCGAAATTAGTTTTTAATTGATTATATTTGAATTAAATTAATTTCATTGGTGGAGTCAATTTGGCTGCAAATATAAATGCTTGAAACAAAATAAATGCAGTCTTGAATTATACCTGTAAGAGAACACATATTGATGTTAAGAAGAATTTAGTATGTAAACAATAAGTAAAGAGACTGTTTAGTGAAATTTATAGTATACTTACAGAAAAAATTTATTTAAATTAATATAATTGAACAAGTGTCAAAAGAATTAATAATTAAAAGTATAATGAACAATTAAAGAGTATAATTTTTTAATTTATCAAGTGAAATGGTGATGGAACCAATAACTAACAAATTTGGAGAATTAAACAACAATTTGAAATAGAACAATAGTGTAATCTAAGAGAAATGTGTACAATATTAGGAGGAAAATTTTAAGTGGATTTGAACTTTATTCAAATAGTAACTCCATCTGTGGAAAAAGCAGAATGAAGAGGATGTGGTTGAACAAATAGAAGAGGGAATATTGAATACATTACTTCGGAAAATAGTATGAAGATGATCGAACTTAAAGCGAATTTATTTTATCATCAATATATTTTAATTTAGTGCTGTGATAAAATTAGTTAGTAGAAAAATGACAGTGTACGAGGTGTGGCAAATAAAAAACGAGACTGGTGTGAGAAATGTTATTTATTACAAATAAACTTATATTTAACTTTTACCCCCTTCAACATACTCTCCTCCCCTAATCTATATACTGCTGTAGACATATGTACATATTTTCCATTGTTTAAAATAATGCTGTAGTTCATCAGATGTCAGCGTCTTCAACAACTCTACCGTTTTTGCTTTTACATGCTCAACAGACTGAAAATGTGTTTTTATTTTTTTTAAATGTACTTTTCGCTTTTGGGAACAAGTAGAAGTCACATGGTGTGAGATCTGGCATTGCTATGCTTGGTCATCCTCTGATCAAGCACAGCGATGCACTTATCCGCTAAAATCTGCTTCACAGATAGAGCATTGCAAGCTAGTGCGTTGTCCTGGTGCAGAATCCACGAGTTGTTCTTCCACAAATCCGGTCTTTTCTTCCTTACTCTTTTCCTCAGCTTGATTAGGACTTGTTCGTAGTATTTCTGATTAACGGTTTGAGCCTCAGACACCCAATCAATCATAATAGCACCCTCGCAATCTCGTTATTTAATTGCTCGTATATTACTATATTATTATATTATTATATAACAATGTCTACCTATTCCACTAATTTAATTTTTATAGTCAATATCATCGTTTGTTTTCGCTGGATAATTTAAACACTGAATCTATTTTTTTTAACTATGTAATTTGTATCTGTTGCTTTCCGGGGTTAATTTTCTTAGAAATTTAAGTGAGAGAGGCGTTGAAGCTAGATACATTTTGATTCAGGTAGTTATTCTTATTTAAAAGGGAATTGGACAGAGCGAGGTACAGACTTTGTAATAAATAAGAAATAAATTAACAAATGTAATGAAGCAGATAATATTGATGCCTGCTTTTAAAGCTTTAAGTAAACTTTATATTTATGTATATGTTCTGAATACTTTGAATTGATTAAATTTGTTTTTTATGTTATCTCTAACACTGACAATTGTCAGTCAATTCTTTCATATTTTTGTAATACATATTTCTTGTTGTGGGTAATATTGTAGATTTATTTAGTGTTGCGTAATTAATCAATACAAGTAGTGTTGGTGGGCGGCGGGTCAAACGTACTGCAAAAATCGAAGAAAAAATTCTAAACAATGCGGAACAATCTCCTACTGTCAGTACTAGACAATTGTCAAGATGTATTGAAATTTCTATTTCAAATGTATGAAAAGTGTTAAGAATAAAATTTATTTATTTTTATTGAATAATTGGTAAACATGTATGAAGGCCTCAATTTTTAAACCACGTTCTTGCTACAGATGAATCGTTTTACAGAAAATAAATTAATTAATTATTACTAATTCTCATCGAGCAGATGAAAATCCGTATTCAATTGTTGCTACAAGCGACACAGTTTCATTAAGTAATAACTATGGTGCATCGGTATAATGTTAAATCTTGTTTATAGTGCTCTCTTTTATTTCCCTAATTTCTAAAGTAATATTAGCTTTAATTTTTGAATTTTTATATAATCGGAAAGGATAGGAATTTCGCTTTCCCATGAAATACATTGCATGTTAATTTATATACTTATATTAGTAGGTATTACCTTGTGTATATTCTAATTCGTGTCTTTTCTACTCCATCAGTTTTTGCTTTCAATGTTTACTTCTTTTTAATTCGTAGTATACGGGGACTGCTAAAGTGATACTAAAATAGTATACAAATATTTTTATTTATTTAATTATACTGATAACAAGGCTGTGACTCCCATTTTCGCTCCAAGGCCCTCTTGTGTGTGTTTTATTTTTTATAAGTCACCGAAATCGGTCCCTCGGTTCTGTGCTTTGGTTTGCATTGATCTGCCTGAAAAATAATTACCGGAAAATTACATTCTACTGTTCTGACTGTTTCGATTTCAAAACTCAACTAAAAAATGCACAAGAGTTAACCTCACTAATTTGTAATTTAAAACGGGAATTAGAACTTATCAAGGAGCAATGTACAAATATTTTTCCCAAAAACAGCATGCTGAAGAAATTATTTGGGACGTCATAGATAGGGAGAAGCATAATTTTAACATAGTTTTATTTAACTAACCTGGGAATAAAACAGGAAGTAGGAAGGATCAAGTTGTTGCTGATACTGATGCTGCGCAGGACATTTTGTTGGCTTCTAAAGATAGAACTCCTCATCGGCCTGATTTATTTTGCAGAGTTAGGCAGGTGTCTTGAGAAGAACCGTTCTCTCGACTTTTCAACAAGATCATACTCGTCATCTTCTGGAACTGATCTGTTCTTGCTAAGCCTGAAGATCGTCTGATGTAGGTTTAATAATGATCCTATTTGGAAAAAGGAGTTATGTTATTTACGTCGTATGCGTTCGAATGGATGTGATTGGTTCCAATATCTGCTTATATTGCAGTCGGTTTGTATGATTGTGTAAAGATCGTTCTCCCGCCGTTCGTTTGAGTGTTATTCTGTAAGTCAGATAGAAACGGCTTCCATGTATGCAATAGGCGTTAAGTCGTTGTCACGTTTATTTAGGCTATTAGGTCTCTTTTTCACTCGATCGCTTGTCTTGTAATTCTTGTCACTAAATTTTTGCTCTTGGTTAAACCTTGCTATTGTCGAAGTCGATAGAATACCCTGTTAAAAACATATGTTGTGCTAGCGATGATTCACAACTGTGTTTCTATGTTCTTCTGTTTTAACGCTGATGGCCTACATAGAATTCATCACACTCCAAGTAAGGATTCTCATTCTCGCCCTGATCGTCTAATGGAATTATATATTTCGCGTTACTTGTTTCGTTATCTATCTTTCTATGTCTAGTGAAAGCGGTGCCTTTTTAAAATGCGGTTGTTCCATATGGGTTGATTTATTGCAGCTGTTTCTGATTTTATTTATGAATTTGTCTGAATACTTGTTAACGAGGGTATTTCTGATATTTGTTCCTCCTTGGTGTTTTCTTTCTTGATCGCTAGCACTTTAATAATATCTTCCCCAGAGTTGAATGCCGTATGACTATATCAGCTTAAGGACAGCTATAATTTATTTTCGATAGATAATTGTGATCTGCCTCCGATAAGCCAATGTGTTTGATTCGATTTTATACCGCGCTGTTTTCGTTTTGTGAAGATCTATTTCTGCCAAATAAGTCGCCTATCTAGATGAGTATCCACATATTATGCATTGTTAGTTATTATTAATTTTAACGAGTAGACATGTGTCTCGGCGCATTGTAAAGGTGCTATGTGTAGATTTGATTTCATTGGCTCCCATCCGCCATTTCTTGAGCCAATTTTGAATACTATCCAAGTTAGTCTGAAGATTTCTTGAAATAATTACTGCGTCGGTGTGTGATGGGATGACCGTTGTCATAGTTGTGTTTGGTAAATCTGCCGTATATATCAAATATAAAAATGGTCGCAATACACTTGAGGAACGCCAGATAAGATAGGGGAGAAAGGAATTATTTTGTTTTATAGGAAAATGTTCCTTTCCTGTACAATGTATAGCTCGGAATCGGAATGTATAAGAGAGGTCGTACACCGATTGACCTTGGCTCCGCAGTTCACTCCGATGAACGGAACATTGTGAGCTACTAAAAATTAAGAAGTTTATTGAAGTGAGTGTTGTTACATATGAACGAAAATGGGAAAATCGTGATTAAATTTACACTGGATAACAATTTAAAGGTAATGAGCACAAATTTTAAACATAAAGAAATACACCAAACAACGTGGATATCACCGGATGCAAAAATTAAAAAGCAGATCGATCATGTATTAATTGAGCATAAACAGCAAAGAAAAGTGGTGGACGTGAGAATTTATAGAGAAGCAAATATGGATTCGGACCACTTCTTTGTAATTGTTATATTAAAACAAGAACAGCCAAGGACTTAAGGTTATCGAATAGGTTTCTAAATAAATATAATGTGGACAGAACGGTAGATAAGGACGTGCTAGTCGAAATGGAAGCGAAACTAAATAATAGGTTAGAAGAATTACAGGAGCTAAACAATATCGAAGATGAATGGAAGCAAATTGAAACTACGGTACAAGAAACGATGACAGTGTGTTTAGGGAGTAAGACCATAAAAAATCAAAAAGTCTGGTTCGATGTGCAATGCAAGATGGCATTATAAGTAAGAAATGAGGCAAGAATAAAACTATTAAGATAAAGTACAAAAAAATAAGACGGAATATAAGGAGGCAAAAAGAAGGTCCAAACAAATATGTAGACAGAAAAGGAGAAGGTACCTGGAAGAAAAATTGGGAGAAATAGAGCGAAGCTATGCAAATAAAGAGATAAGAAATTTCTGTCAGAAAACGAAGAAAACCCGCGGGGCTCAAAGTCCAATGCCATTCCGTATCTGAAAAACAAGAACGGAGAAATGGTAGGAGATTCCCAAGAAAAGTCGGAAATATTTAAAGAGTACTATGGAAATCTGATTAGAGATGCTAATGAACGGGAAGAAGAAAAGAGAGTGTAAGTGGAGGGGATAGAAGAGGAGAGAGATCGAGCTGTAATAAAGGAACCATCGCAGGAGGAAATAGTAGAGGAAATAAATAAATAAAAAATAACAAAAGTAGTGGAAAAAACGGAATACGGCGGAAATATACAAATGGGGTGGGGATAGGCTTAAGCATAGGATAGTTAGCATTGTCACAAATGTGTGGAAAAATAAAAAAATGCTACTAGCATGGCATAACGCGTTAGTCTATCTCATCCACAAGAACGGCGATAGATATCAATGCGAAAAAACAAATTGAGTGAGTACTAAGTCTGGGTTATAGGCGAGCACCAAGGAGGATTAAAGAAAGGACGAGGTACCGCGGAGTAAACATTTACAATAAAAATGACAACAACTATGAAAAAAATTAGAACTGCATATGCTCTTTATCAATTTCCGCCAAGCGTACGATACGATAATCAGGAGAAAGCTCTATGAGGCGCTGAAAAATCTTGGGACTAAACTTGTAAATTTGGTAAAAATGACCATAAGAAATATCAACAGCAAAATTTTGATAGACTGACAAATAACGAAAAGTGTCACCGAAAATAAAGGGATGAGGCAAGGAGGCCCTGTTTAACTTTGTACTGGAAGTAGTATTGAGGGAAAGTGGTATCGAGGCAGATGGAATAATTTATCAAACAAGGTATCAGATAGTTGCGTATTCAGATGATCTGGTGATAGTTGCAAGATCGAGGAAAAAGCTAGAAAGTGTGTTTGATAAACTAGAGAGCATAGATAGAACATATGGGCTAGTAGTGAACGAGAAAAAAATGAAGTATATGAAAACACGCCAATACAGCAGGAGGGATACAGTTATTAGCCTCAAGGTGGAAGGGAGGGAGTATAAATTCGAGAAGCTTTGAGTACTTGAGGGTAACTATAACGAACATCGTAGATGAAAGTTTAGAAATCCAAAAGCGAATGGCAAAGGCTAGCAGGACGGTGAGTACCATCAAGAATATATTCAAGTCAAGAGGCTGCGAAACTGAGAATATATAAAATAATTGTTCTACCAACGGTAACATACTCGAGCAAACTATGGGCATTGACGAAACAGATGGAAGTAAAGCTGGAGGTATGGGAGAAGAGAGTGCTTCGTAATACATTACATATTTGATTTAGAATAATTGAAGGGTAATTTGTAATTAAAAGTTTATTAAATTAGTAATTTAAATAATTTTGCCTTTACTACCTTCATTTGTTGAACTAAAGTTTATATTTACCGCTACTATAATTAATTGGTTTTCCTTGGATAAGAATACTCTTCCCTTCTTTCCAGTACCAGTACGACTGATGTTATTGATTTAGTTTAACACTTATTTTGTAATATATATTCTCTTTATTACATACGCTGTTGGAATTTATTCATGGGTACGCCCTGTTTATTTAGAATGCGTAGAAATACAAGCGTAATTTTTGGTGTATAATAACTTTATCAGCGACGTCGCGACTTTCACAACTGTCTGTTTCCGTAGTGGGGAAAGAAAAGTCTCGTGAGGCGCTTGCTACTGTCGATACGGTGGGATCAGCGCTTTGTTTGTATTGGCAAATGTTAACGTACTTTCACCAGTCAGAGTGAATGCCTATCATGTGTACATTGGAAGATCGTCAGCGCTACCTGAGTGAGTTCGACAGTGGTTAAGCTTTGTTCTTCCGAGGTATAATACGGTGTACTCAAGTCGCTGAGTAGTATCAATCCGGCATAGTAGGTGTAGAATTTCGAGGAATTAAGTAAAGTGCGGCCTCGGTCGGGGTGTCCCCATATGACCACAGAGCATAAGGATCGCGCTTGGGCTCATACTGAGATAGCGTCACGTATTTCGCCCCGACAACTGGCGCGCGTGCGGTCTGCGGTGAGTGAAGATGCATTAACTATGTAAACTTTACAACAGCGTTCAGTGGATAGCGGACTGCTATCACGCGATGCGTTGCAACGCATTCCATTAACACCGGAATACTGTCATATCGGAACGAATGGCGGTACAATGCTGATGTTGATCAACGATCTGGTGTCTGGCACATATATTGCTTTTTGAAGAAATGCGTTTCATACTAGGTGAGAGACACAAGCAAATTCTAGTTCGTTGAAGACTTGGTGAGCGCCTAATACATGCTTAGATTCAAGTGCGCCATGTTCACCGGCAGCAAAACATAATGTTATGAAATGCTATAGCATAAGGAGACCGTATATGTCTAGTGCGTGTAGAGCAGAAAATGATGAGCCGCCGTTATCTAGACAGAGTACTGAGTCCTACAGTACTTCTCTACATTCGGCAGCAGGCACATGTTTCACATTCACGACAACTCACGACCACACGTGCTTCATACGTCACTTTATCCGAAAACACAACATCCAAATGCCTCCCTAACCAACTCATTTTCCGGATCTCAATATGATTGAACATGTCTGGAATATGATTAATCGGAAAAATATTGGAATTTTTCAGTTAACGTTGGAGAGCTATGGAGACGAGCTAAGGCAACATACACCATACAGCGATTGGTGAACTGCAGCTCCAGATTGTATTACATCTCTAATACAGCCATATATTTTGGCTAAAAATATCTATTAAGGTGTAATATTTCATGTACCTTAATAGATATATTTAGCCAAAAATCCGATACTTCTAGGATATAATTTAATAAAGATTTTATGCATAATTTCTATGAAAATAGCTAATAGATTGGGTTTTCAAATTAAAAGTGATCTTGTCTTACAATTTTCTATCCAATTTTGTGAGTTTTAGGTTTTAAGAAATTTACGATTGTCAATTGATTCTTCTCATACTCATTTTAAAATCATAACAATACATATATAAAAAATTGTATCTAATAACTCTTAAAAAGATTTAAACTCAACTTGCGTCTAATTAGATTATAAAGCTTACATTCAAAAAACTGCCTTTGAGTCTAAAATTAATTTAAATTAGCTAAATAATATATACTCAATTATCACAAGCATATCCATCGTTGTCCTAGTACACAATGACAATTCCATATATAACACAATAACTCGATTCCATATATTTTATAACAATTTACAGCATTTTAAAATAAACTAACAATTAAGAGAACAAGAGAGAGAGAGGGTTGGCAACTAAGTACTTTCGGTTTTTACGGATAGAGAGCGTTGCTTTATTTTTTGTATATCGTATGTTAGTGCTGTACTTTACTGTTTATCGCGTGATACTAGTCACATTGACGTAACTTCAGAAGCAAGTAGTGCGTGATTTTTATTAAAGCTATTAGTTGTGGGTTAATTTTAAATGGAGTGCAGAAACGAACATTTTCGACATATTTTACTATTTTATTTCAAACAAAAAGATATGTGAAGTTTAAGGTGCTAATTGCTTAACAGAGAGCACGTCTCAGAATTGGTATAAAAAATTCCGTTCTGGAGATTCTTCCCTCAAAGATGAGCAACGTTCTGGTCGGCCTACTGAAGTTGATGACTAAATCAAAATCATAATTGAAGAGGATCGTCATATAGCTGTTCGAGAGGTTGCGGAGAGGCTACATGTATCGCACACCACAATTGAAAAACATTTAAAATGTCTTGGGCTAGTTAAGAAGCTTGATATTTGGATACCTCACGAATTGAAAGAAATTCATTTAACACAAAGAATCAACTTTTACGATATGCACCTTAGACGAAATGAAACCGATCCTTTCTTAAAAAGAATCATCACTGGTGATGAAAAATGGGTCCTGTACAGTAACATAGTTCGAAAACGATCATGGAGGAAACACGATAAACCCGCTCAAACCACATCGAAAGCTGAATTGCATCCAAAAAAGATCATGCTGTCAGTTTGGTGGGATTACAAAGGTGTTGTGTTTTTTGAGCTGCTTACAAGGAACCAAACGATCAATTCTGATGTTTACTGTCAACAATTAATAAAACTGGATGAAGCAATCAAAGAAAAACGGCCAGAATTGTCAAATCGGAAAGGCGTAGTTTTCCGCCAAGATAATGCAAGGCCTCACACATCTTTGGCAACTCGTGGGGAAACTATTGGAGTTTGGCTGGGAAGTGATGCCACATCCCCCATACAGCCCTGATCTAGCACCATCTGATTACCATTTATTTCGAAGTTTGCAGAATTCTTTGAATGGTAAAACTTTCACAAATGACGATGACCTTCACTCGCACCTGGTTCAGTTTTTTGCTGATAAGGACCAGAAATTTTATGAGCGCGAAATCATGCAGCTGAAAGAAAAATAGCAAAAGGTCATTGAGCAAAATGGAAAATATATAATTGATTAAAAACTATTCTTTGTTTAAAAAAAAAGTGTTTTATTTTATACTACAAAACCGAAAGTACTTAGTTGCCAACCCAATATGTATTCTCACCCGATCGAATACGTCGTTACCTTATACGAGTATATCGCGTATCGCATCTGTTGGGCTTCCTGCACGCAAATAGAGACAAAAAAATTAAGAATGGTCTATTTTGTGAATTAACCAACCGCATCTGTTTCGATTTTGTTTACTCAACAAATAAACTGTGATCCGTGATAACATTACTATAGTGAAATTTGTATAATATCAATTACTTGGTGTAAAATATGTTCCTTTGTAGTTAATAATTTGTTGCTTTTATTATTCTTAGTTCTATTCAACGTTTGTCACTTCTTTGTGCGATCCCTTCGTAACTGTTTTCGTTATATCTATGTTCCAGTATTGTTATCTTTGTTAATTATACTACGAGGGTAGTTTGACAAGTAGTGAGAATGGAAAAGAAAAACGAATTTTTTAAATACAAAATAATTTTTATTTTTCAATATATTCTCCTAAAAGAGCAATACATTTATTCCAACGGTGCTCCAATGCCCTTATGCCATCTCTAAAATGCGATTCCAGAATTCTTGCAAATTACTCATTTACGAAGATGATAAGCTCGTCGTTAGATGAAAATTTCTTTCCATCTAGTGCCGTTTTCAATTTTGGAAAAAGGTGGAAGTTGGAGGGGGCTAGATTCGGCGAATAAGGTGCATGCGGTACTAATTGGAAATGCAACTCGTGGATTTTGGATATGCGCTGGTATGCGAGGGAGCGTTGTCTTGGTGAAACAGGATCTTTTTCTTTGACATACCTGGCCGTTTAGCACGAATCTCAACATTTAATTTTTGTAGAAGTTCTGCATAATATTGTCCGTTTATTGTGGCACCTTTCTGAAGGTAATCAATGAGCAAAATGCCCTTTGAATCCCAAAAAATTGATGCCATCATCTTGTTTGCCGATAAAGTGGTTTTCGCTTTCTTTGGAGGTGCAGAACCACGTTCTAATCATTGTTTCGACTGTTGTTTAGTTTCGGGTGTACTGTAGTGTATCCAAGTTTCATCGCAAGTAACAAATCGCCTACAAAAATCAACTGGATTCCGCTTATAAAGGTCCAAACACTCATTGGAAATGCGCAAACGAGTGAACTTTTGATCAGTCGTAAGCAATCGCGGCATAATTGCTTGGAAAAGCCAAATTCTTTCATTAAAATGTGGTGTATGCGTTCCCTTGAAATGCTATCTGCTATCTCTCTCACTTTGAGTCGTCGATCTTGCGTAATAATATTATGGATTTTTATAATTATTTCTTAGAAGTCACGATTTTGGGTGCTCCAGAGCGCGCTTCTTCAGCACAGCTTGTTCTACCACGTTTAAATTCATTTACCCATCTTCTTATTGTGGCGGATGATGGAGCAGATTCACCTAATGTTTCCCGTAACTCATCTTTTATTTCGGTAGCTTTCATACCCTTAATTAAGAAGTATTTAATCACCGCACAATACTCTACTTTTTCCGTTTTAACAAGACGACGTGTTGCTTCTTTTTCAATCAGCTGTCAAAAATAAACTAATCAATCGATTTATCTAAATATCGGAATGCAAACATGTAAGTAGGCAACCTAAATTACAATGCAGTTGTTTTACCAATTAGAGCGCCACATATGTGCCATTCTCACTACTTGTCAAACTATCCTCGTAGATTTTGCCCCTGTGTATATAACATTTGTATTACGTAGCCTAGAATTAGCTAGTTAGTATGGAGAATTAATGCTCATTTGATTATATATCATCTTTATATTAAAACCTTTTTTAGATCCCATTACTTCCTATATTTAATTATTCCTATAAATTCATTCCGCTCTATTGCTTTCCCGTATATGTTTTTGTTATTGACATAAGCTTTACCATATCACCCCTTCTTGTATTTCTATTACGTTAATTTATCGATCTAGAACTTATACGAGGGTAGCCGTTTATACTTCGGGAATAGTAAACAAAAAATATTTATCGAAAATAGTTTTATTGCTTTTCAAAATATTCTCCCTGAAAATCAATACACTTTTTCATTCGCTTAAACCAATCCGAAAAGCGTTGCTGCCACTGTGAAGGCGGTATCTCCAAAATATGAGTTTTGAATGCTTCAACTGCCTCTTCCGGCGTAGAAAACCGTTCACTACGAAGTTTATTCTTCACGTGTGGGAATAAAAAGAAATCACAGGGTGCTAGATCAGGGCTATACGGCGGACGGCTCATGAATTCAATGTTTTGCCCAGTCAAATATTCAATTGTTTGAACCGACCTGTGACAGCTCGAATTGTCATGGTGAAGAATGATCTGTCGTTTTCTGTTTGTTTTCCTTATTTCTTCAAAAACTTTTGGTAAACAAATAGTTGTGTATCATTCGGAATTGACCGTTCTACAACTCTCTAAAATGAAATGTGACCGGTTTTTCCGAAAAAACAGGCGACCATTTGTTTTGATGTGCTTCGAGCGCTAACAATTTTTGTTGGCTTTGGCTCATCTTGAAAATTCCCACACACAGCTGCTGTTTACCACTGGGCTCATACGTATAGATTGAAGATTCATCACCAGTGACGACTTTATAAATGTTCTTTGAAGACGTTCTTTGAAGACGTTTTTGACGTTTTTGACGTTTTGACCATTATATTTTTTGTACATTTCTTGGCACCAATCGACGCGAGTCCTTTTTTGAGCAGTTGTCAAATTATGTGGTACCCAGCGTGAACATAGCTTCTTAACGGCTAAATGTTCATGCAGGATCTTATGTGTTACTAATACCTAGAGATGCTTGGATCTCACGGTATGTCACATGACGGTCTTGCATTATCAATTCAGACACTGCATTAATGTTTTCCGACACAACAATATTTGTGGAACGACCTTCACGAAATTCATCGTCCAAAGAACGCCACTCAAGTTTGAATTCACTATACCAACGATATACTGTAGTTTTCGATAGTGTTTCATCACCATATAAAGAATTCAGCTCGTCGATGCATTCTTGTTGAAATAATCCACGCCGAAAGTTATGAAAAATAAATGCACGAAAATATTCGCTGACATAAAATTTTCAAGTAACTTTCAACAATAGAAGTAGCGACCGGATAATAAAACTGTCAAGCTGAATATATTGTCAAAAATGACAAACTTCACGATGCAGTCATAAGATTGGAGGCAACACTAGCAGTGTTGCCAGTTTACTACTTTCTAGTAGTTATTAAACGTTATAATTTTTCTCTTTCACCCATATGTTATAATTATTGTTATTGTTGTTTTGAGTGGATGTCAAGTTTTGTGTGCATTCAGGTATATCGTTTCTTCGTCTTCTTATATTATGGTGCATTCATAGAATATTTTTCGATTTCGATTTGCTTATAGTCTAGTTTTGAATTTCGTTTGTTTAATTATCTCTTTTTTTAATCGTGTTTATTTCTTCGTTTGGTTTTGTAATGCGTGATCTGCTTAATATTGCGTGGGGCACATGTATTGGTTTTGAGTTTTGGAGATTTACCACGTGATAGAAACATTTTACATTTTACAACGAATACACAGTACATACTTCGGCGTTTTTATTAAATCTGAATTTTTAACGTCTTTATGAATTTCCATTTCTAAGAAGTACATTTGTTTTGTGAATTAATTATCGAAATTGATTTTAAATGTACTACTCGTATTAGCAGTGCTGAATTCAAGACGTTTCGAAAACCTTTCTTGACCATTCGAATAGAAAAGTGTTAAGTAATCTAGTAATCAAGCACGAATTTTAATCACTAATCAAATATTAAATTTTAAATACTGATTAGGTACGAAGTTTAAACACTTGTAAGTGTAAAACTACATCTTCAAAGCGCCACCATATGGTCTAGACTGAGCCATAGCTAGAAAGGACGCCACACTGTCAATATCGGATGAATTGTTACTCATAAATGTACTCAAAATTAACAAAATAGTAAAAAGACATAAACCATAAACGATGCTGTACAATTACTAAGTTTTTTAGTAATAGTACAGCATTGCTTATGGTTTCTGTCCTTTTACTATTTTGTTAATTTTCTATATATTTTTCCTAATATTATGGTTTTAGGTAAACTTTTGTTTTCAAACTGTTGTTGGTTCTAGAAGATTAAAACTACGATGTAATTTCCAAATGCATTGCTATAAATTGATATTTTAACTTCAATTAAATTACATAATTTTTTATAATTTGAAGAAATTATATACAAATATAATTATCCAATTTTAGAATGTGAATCGTATACATATACACTGCAGAAATTTATTGCTCTGTGATGAGATTGGAACTCACGATCTCATATATACCAAACATGTGTCTAAATCAATCGACCGAAAAGAACGGTGAAATTCGATTCTATTAATAAGCCCTAAATTGCATTGTAGAAACATATTAAATTGTGATGTCATGTTTGTTAGCGATGTTTTGTGTAGGCCATGCTTTTAAGAAAGTTTATGGTATTTGCGACATGTTACGAGAGATAGATACTTTAATTGTAAATAGAAAGACAGTGTTTAGCAAGTCGCACACCTACTCATGAATTTCACAGATACTGCCCCGGTATCCCTAAACCACTACAGCTTATTCTTACAAATTAAGGATTTGTGCGAAAGAAACTGTGTGTATTAAAAATAGTCAGACAAAATTTCAAAACAGGTTAAAACCGTTCACAAACTATTTAGAATAATTACTTCGAACTAGTCAAGACAATAGAAACTACAAAATCCTTCAATATCACTTAAAATATCGTAGTATACGATTTTCACTATATAATATCCAATTATATATTACAAACTAAATTAAATTTTACCTATGTTAGTTATCTAATTAATGGTTCTTCAAATTGTTTATCGCTTGATTAATATTTAATTTGTATTGTTACGTTTTGTTTACTTTTCAATTAAATTGTGATATATTTCTACTTAATTTTAATGCTGAGCTTGTATAACAGTTTTACCTCAGGATCATTAATTCGTTTCTGTTATTCGAAATTTCAATTTTATTTGTTTATTACATTCTTTTAAACGGTGGTGTATTTCGTTTAAGATGTTTTCATTTCTTCGTGGTATGTTATTGTACGTCTTAATGACTTTAGATTGTGTACGTTTTGACTTTCGACGGTACAGATCGTGAACAGAATTTGTTTCGTGTTTAATTATCTGCTGATGATAACAACTTAGTTGTCGAAGTATGTATATAGAACACAAAAAGAGGTTATATATCAATCTTAAGTGATTAAATTAATCAACCACAGGCTCCATCAAAATTACCTACCATTGTACGTCTTGTCGCATTTGTGAATGTTCGATGTTTAAGTATTAGAGGTTCCTTTTAATACTAATCCTCCAAATATAGAGCCCCTACATTTTAATAGTTGTTTCAGATTGATCTAAATCAATAGCGGTTCTACGTTTCCTTAATTATATAATAAATATATTGAGTTTATTGGAGAACTTCACACGTGGAAGGAAAATTTTAATGGAGACTGTGATTGATTGAATTAATTAAAAAAAGTAAATATAACTCATTCCCACAATAATGTTTTTTGTATTAGCATTTCGAGAAATAGGTTATTATCTTCAGTAGATAATTATTCATAATGTTGCATCCGGATCGGCGATAAAACTCACAAAAACAGACGTACCAGACACTAATCGTCTAGAGTCAAACACACACACTAGTGTGTAGGTATTTTGTTTTCTTAGAAATTGATACGAGTGCCGTAAAATTAGGTGATCATCACCAGGTTAGAAAAAATCCTCCCCGCATTGATATACATACATATATTTAGTTTACAATTTCCACGAATTTACGTTTTCATTTAGTAGATAGTTAAAAAGATTTATTTAAATATATGCATAGTATTAATTCACATAAATTTTCGACCATTAACTCTCGTTAATTAAATTAGTTAATAAAAACTTTATTTTTTGCTTATTGTAATTGAAATAAAATATATTTTATGTGTTTTTGACCATACCTATGATGTAGAATAGTCTACGTAATATATGATTCTAGATGGTTTTCTGATTACATGTAAATATATTTGACGTGAGAAAACTAGGGCCAATTCCTTGTCTTTGCATTTACTTTAAAGACTGTACTTCCTAAAATTTTGCTCTTTGTGTGAGTGGGTTTTTGATTATTGATTAAAAGCGGAATTATGTTTACCTAGTTTTTTTTCAATTTTCTTTTATCATAGAGTTATTGCCATATGCAAGGTGTCTGATAACCAAAAGAAGTACGAGATTTCTTATTGTTCGCTCCTACTTACTTATATATAGCCTGTCATATTTTTATTAAACAATTCGGCCTCCTTTAATATTATTTTTCAATTACTGAGTAATCAACATCTGGTTAATCAAACACTGGTAGGTTTTTTGCAGCTTATCAACTGTTTTCCTCTTTTTTTGAACTTTTAAAATGTGATAAAATACTTTTGAGTCCCAATGAGGGATCATTTGACATTTTTAAGTGCTACCGTTGTTTCGCAAGGCCTGCTTTTTTCTTGATATTACGCTTCAAGCAGACCAACAGATAGTTGCCAGTCGTCATTTTAAGAGAAACGTTTTGAATTGTGTAATTTGGCGAACGACCTTTAGGATGTATCCATTAGTAAAAAAAAGTGCATTCCAACTCAACATGTTTATTTGGAAGATAGCTAGTATTATTTAATTAATTATTTAAATCAAATTCCGATTCCCGTTTATACTGTAATAATTCCTGTCTACGAGATAGTTATAGTAATATTTTAATTCCCAGGTAAGCCGACGAATATTCTAAATCCTAAAATCACTCAGTTTCCCGATTTGTTGTACACTGTTGGGTGAATAAATTCCGTACCGACTTGCAGGTAAGCCAACGATTTTTCCTGCTACTGTTGTGTCCGAAGGCTAAAAGGTGTCCTAATACTACTCAGTTTTCCCATTTGTTTCATGTAGGTCTGCTACGCGTGGGTTTTTTTGTAATCTTGTGTAACCACCTTGATGTACTCACGCGTCGTAGACTAATAGGTGAATAAATTCCGTACCGATTTCATTCTTGGCTATTCTCGTGAAATTTCGGTTATATCGAATTTGAGTTTTTCGATTTCATTTTCTTTTCCTATTGCGATTTTTATCGTTAGAAGTTCCCGATTGCGATTTTCAATTATTTCATATTTGGATTTTGTAGTTATTGTTGTTGAGAATTTCAGCAACAAATTTTTGATATTGTTTTGCTTCAGCTGCTTCTGTCTGGTTAGGTCAACCACAACATTAAACCTCCAGTCATATGATTTTGAATTTAACTTCGTTTCCCCTCTTTTGTTAAGTTATGTTTAGTTTTGCATTTTTGTATTCTTCTTCAGCGTTTCCATCAATTCAGTACTAGGATTAACTTTAACTTTAACTTGTTAGCTTTTGTTTAGCAGATCTTGAGTAATTTTTCTTTTGTTTGACATTTATCGTCATTTTTCCTTTTTGAGGAATTGGCTGTTTTTTTTCTTTTTGGATGTCGCTGTTTCTGTATTATCATATTATAAATTTCCTAGCGAAGTTAGATGAATTATCACGTTTTTTATGCTTTTCCGTTAAATCGTAATATATTTCTACTTCAGTTTAGTGCGAAGATTGTATAACAATTTGTGTGAATTAAGACCTTCCGGGTCATTAATTCGTTTCGTTTTTTTTTATAATTCTTCAAAATTTCTATTTCATTTATGTTTCTGTTCATCCTGTCGCGCAGGTCTGACATGAATGTTCGAGAAAAAGTGTTAAAAGATCCTTTTGATATTAATATTCCAAAAAAAGCACCTCATATTCTAATAGTTGTATGAGAGCGATCTGGATCATTAGCGGTTCTATAATACCTTAATTATGTAGTACGTTAAGTTTATTGGAGAATTTCTCATTTGGTAGTAAATAAACAAATGATAGCATTAACGAATTAACAGGCAATTCGGAAAACTTGGTAGTTCTACCCTTCGAAGGTAAGTTTCGTTTTTGTTGTCGCCACCTGTTTCTATCTTTCTAATTGCTTTTCTTGTTGCGTAATTGTAGAGTGATAGGTATTAGCATAGTATTTTTTTTAGTAGCAATTCGTCGAAATTTTCCCGTATTTTGTTTTCTTGGAAGTATTTACGTAATTCGCAGTTGCCATGAGGTTAATAAGAACACCGTAAAGTTGAATAATTAGGAAAAAGTCCGTCCCGCATCCACATATATTTAGTTTATTTTTTTAGTTAATTTAGTAAATAGTCAGAAGGGATTATTTGACTATATGCATAGTATTAATTCACATAAATTTTAAATCATTAACACTTTAGAAGTTAATCACGATTTTCTCTTTTGCTTATTGTAATTAACTCAAAATGTATTTTGTTTTTTCCAATACGAAATGTGTTTGTAATTGGATTACACTTATAACGTAGTATAATCTACGTAATATACGATTCTGGAAGGTTTTTTCGTTACGTGTAAATATATTTGATGTGAGCGAAACTAGCCCCATCTCCCAAAAGATAATTTATTGTTTATTTTTTTTGTAGTCAAGTATATCAGTAAACTGTTTTTAAACGAGTTATTACCATATACAAGATGTCTGATAACCAAGAGGAGTACGAGACTTCTTATTACTCGCCCCTACCTACTTACATACAGGATGTCAAACTTTTATTAAACAAGGTGGCGCGCTTTAATATTATTTTCCAAGTACTGAGCAATCGACACGACCGCCTCTGTCTGGGCAGGCTGGCAGCTACACCCTGAGACGACATCTTTGGTTAATCAAACACCTCCTGGTAGGTTCTGTTTTACAACTTATCAACTTTTCCCCTCGTTTTTGAACTTTTAAAGCCTGACAAGATGCTTCGGCGATGAGCTTGGCAGTATATAATTTACATTAGGAATAAAAATATACATGAATTTATATGCAATTAAGTTTATAAGTTATGAATTTACATGTATTAAACTAGTTAATTTACACGTACTAAATTAATTAGTAAGGTAGGCAACTAATCATACATACATGTATTGAATAACTAGATAGTCAGATTTTTATTTCAATTATTCCATTCATTATTTTTTTTGTTCTATAATATTAACATTCTTATTATTTTTTAAACATTTAATAGATTATATATTTATCTTTGTTCATTGTTTTTAATTTTTATATAAATCAATGGAAATAATTTCAGATTTTAACTGAAATTTTATTTCAAGTTCTACTTAAGTAATTTATTATTTATTGTTTGGGTTCAAGTTTATTTTTATTGCAAACAATACGTTTTCTTATCGCCCTTTAGATATGAGAAACATATATAGCCGACGCATAGAATATAATAAAAAATAATAATGTCTAAAATAAAATATATTGAACCCATTGTGATTTTTTTTTTATTATTTACTTACTCATGCAACAATAGACGTTACATATTTTGGTGCCAGGCTTTGTATCAGTTCGGAGGAGATGCAGGTTAAAATATCAATTTTGACTGAACAAAAACTATACTAGAAAGCGTATACCTATCCACGAAAATTATACGAGAAACCTTAGAAATAGGGAAGTGACCCGATAACTTGATTAAGCGTGATGATGAATAACGCCGGCCACCTTCCTGGAAGCCTTTAATTAATAACATTTGTATAAATGTACAAACAAAGCAAAGGAGTGAAACGAACGAAGGACAATATAAAACTGCCAACGCTTATACAATTACCATGATTCGCCCCCCAACGCTAATTAGTACAGGCAACAGCGACGATGGAACGAAATAGCGTCCAAATCTTTCATAGATCGAATTAATAGACACATCAACATACGAAAAAAACACAAAAGCACAATAGTACGAAAAGTTACATCATCTCTAGCACACCTAATAACTACAGGATATTTAATCAACCCCGATAATACAAAAGTCATCGCAAAATCGACCTATCATTTATTCAGACTGTTTTGCCAAATGACCATGGATAAATATAGCGTTCAACAACACATGCAAATGATAAAATTATTTTATCAAAATGGATATTCTGTTCGGTCAACGTTCCGCGCGCTTCGCCCATTTTACGGTTGCCATAATCGTCCTACCGAGAGGACTTTTCGCAGTATGGTGGATAAATTTGAATCTACTGGATTAGTAAACAATGAGCCAACACCCGTACGACGACGAAACGTAAGATCTGCCGAAAACATCGCCTCTGTCCGTGAGATTGTGCAGAAGAATCCGAGGCAGTCGATTTCGCGTCGCTCACAGAAACTCGACATTTTGGCGAATTTTGCGTCGTGACCTACACCCGTACGAGCTGAAAGTAAACAACTGTCGACAACGCCGTGTATTCGCGGAATGAGCCCTGGAGCAGTTGGAAACTGACCCTAATTTTCATCGAAAAATAATCTTCAGCGATGAGGCCCATTTTTAGAAGAATGGGTACGTCAACAAACAAAATTATCGAATTTTGGACGATACTAATCCACACGAGATCCAAGAGCGTCCAGTGCATTCCGAAAAGTCACTGTTTGGTGTGGATTTTGAGCTGACGGCGTCATCGGTCCATGTTTCTTTGAGAACGACGTTGGCCAGGCCATCACCGTCAACAGCGAGCGCCATAGGCCAACTTCTTTAGGCCTGAATTGGATGATGTAGACACCAACAACATGTAGTTTCAACAGGACTGCACCACGTGCCACACAGCTCATGCCACATTGGACATTCCGCACGATCGATTTGAGGGCATGGTCATCTGACGTGGTGGTGATGTGAACTGACCACCGAGATCGTGCGATTTGACCCCGTTAGACTTTTCCTTGTGGAATTTTCTTAAGTCGCAGGTCCATGCGAATAAGCCACAAACCACAGCGACCCTCAAAGCCAATGTAACCTATGTCATCAGTCAAATTCAGCCCGATTTATGAGCCAGAGTCATGGAAAATTAGATATTTCGGGTGAGCGTAACCTAGTGAAGCCGCGGCCGTCATTTGCATGATGTTATATTCCATACATAATGGCATCGATAGGCCTTTCAAACGAATAAAGAATTTTAAAATAGGAAGCGCTAATTGAAGACCCGTTATATATATATATATATATATATATATATATATATATATATACACACTCCGCGCAACATGAATAGGACCAACTGCATATATGACATTTGTAGTTGGTATAAACATGGTAGCGCGCTGGAATTGTTATTTTCGAAAATAAGAGGGTTGATAAAAAGATGTATGTAGGTACCAAATATAATTTTTGTAAAAGTCAGTGCAAATGTACGTTACTAATGACAATAAGTAGAGTAATTAAACGCCACTTGAATACGACCAATCTACAAAATAAAAGATTCGTTTGCAATAACAAAATACTTTATTGTTCAATAATGAGTACTTTTGCCATTATTTCTTATAACCTCAAATAGTCGGGATGGAATGGAATTATACAGGGTTCTCAAGTAGTCAACGGGAAGTTCCGCCCAACTTCGTTTCAGCGCCTGCTCTAGTTCGTCAGCGCAACTGAATTGGGTAGCATTGGAGTACAATTTACGCGACAACCATCCCCAAACATTTTCAATGATGTTCAGGTCGGGGGAGAGCGATGGCCAATCGAGAACCTCCATGCCTTGTTCTTGAAACCAGCGTCGAACAATGCGCGCGGTGTGAATACTGTCATTATCCTGTTGGAAAATAAATGGCCCACCTGCCATAACGTTGGAAAATTTGTCTTTCACCTGTTGCAGCAGCTGGACGTACTTTTCCGAATTCTGTCTGCCCTTCACTATTACTAAATCAACAGGTCCGTTATAGGAAACAGCTCCCCATACCATGACTGAACCAACATCGGCTCGCCTTCGTGACTGAATCACTTCATCTTTACGTAAATCGTGGAAATAATAAGAAACCCATCCGGGCCATCTAAATTAAACTTCTTCTCGTCACTGAAAATAACAGTTTGCCATTCTCTTGTCCACCCCATTTTTGCTCGAGCAAACTGAAGACGTGCAGTGCGCTGAAATTCCCTTAAAGGAGGCCGTCGTGTAATTTTAAAAAATTTTAAATGCGGACAAGTCTTCAGTAACTTCTGTACAGTTCTTACCGATGCATTCGTTCCAACGTTATTCGCGATTTGTCTTGCCGTTAATGCCGAATTCGATGCTTCGCGTAACATGGCTCGACGTTCTCTCTTAGTTGTAACGGATGTTGTTCGCCCTTTAAAACGTTTTCCATAATTCTCGGGATCCCTAATAAAATTGTTCACAACCTGGTGTGATCGACTTATTTTCTTTGCAGTAGCCCTTGAGGAATACCCTTCTTGATGGAACGCTTTAATTTTTCCAATTTCTTCCATACTTAAGCACTTCTGTCGTCCCATCGTTGCACAATACCCTTAATTACAGATGTTTATTTATCCGGATACCCGTTGTAACTCGACACTCATCCGGTAGCTTACTATTAAATACTGGTCGTATCCAACCGGCGCGGTGCATTTTATATGTATGTGGTACTTACGTCACCCAATGCATAACGTTAGGCACTATTGCGCAATAATGCGTATTATTTGCCATATCATACCATTACAAACTTGCATTGTATTTTTAGTAAATGAATTGTTTTTCAAACAACTGAAAGCTTGCAACAAGTCGGGTGGTCCTATTCATGTTGCGAGGAGTGTATATATATATAGTTAAAAATTAGCCTTACGTTGGTTGCCAAATAAATCCAAGAGAAGTAATAATAGAAAATGATAATATTATACATAATACAGGACGTTTCAAAAAGAATTATTATACATGAAGTAGTATAATTAGGCTCTAATATAGTGTATTATTACTTCAGTAACTTTTGTAACTTGAATGCAAATGGTTAACATATCCAGATGTTTTCTACCATGAATATTCCATCTATCTTGAAAAAAACACAAGATTATCTGCAATGTGATTAACATCTTGACGAGAATTTTGATTATAAGAAATGGTAACACATGATAAGCATCCAATCCTATAAATAGAATTCTTCAGTCTTCGAAACAATATTTATTTCAATAAATGAATATAAGAATGTGTTTGCTTGAAGTGGATAAAATATAATCTCCTTCAGCCCAATCCAGGTTTCAGGCTTCGTACAAAATATAATTACTTTTTGAAATTATATGTTACAGATCCATGTTAAGATATATTCACCTTACTATAGAATTATTTAATTTTATCAATTAATATATAATTTTTTACAGGAGTAATAATTTTTCTGACTATTAACTAAAATTATAAATTAATTGATAAAACTAAGTAACTCTATAGTAAGAATTGTATTGTATTAACATATCTCACCTAACTCCAACGCCATATACCTTTCCCGTCTAGACTACCCTATTTAACATATCTAATCTAACTCCAACCCCCTTTTATCTCACCCCATATAGCTCGCCCTATTTGGCTAACCTACCAATATAGCCGATGAAAACAAGATGGTCACTAATAACAAAAAGGGTTTAATGGAATATATGGAACCTTATGACGTCATAAATGTAATCAAATTGAATCAATATTCAAGATGGCGGATGAGATCAAAATAGCTGCTAGAAGAGAATGTTAAAATTTCTAAATGCTTTATTATTTAAATACTAGAAATAAAAAAAATGTTATATATTTATTTGCTTTGTTTTCTAAAAATACATGTGCTTATTCAAAATACACCATCAGTTCAATTTATATAAATTTATATCACAGAAGTCGGTTAACATCTATAGGCACGTCCAAGTTGTACGTCTCAAAGCAAATAGAAATAACTACATATACAGTTTAGAACCCCATAACGTCAGCATTATAATAAAATTGATTCAATATTCAAGATGATCGATGAGTTTAACATAGCCTTCGGAAAATTTTCTTAAAATTTCTAAATATTTTTTATTTTATTTTTTATTCTCTCGAGCGTATGGACGAAATTTCATAAGATCCGCTTTCCACAAGTCATCATATCCTTTAATAACAACATGATGCTTTCTAAAGATTCCTCAAGCGTGTTTATGTAACTCGTTGTTTTTACTCATTTTTTTAAAATCGCATTAAAGTTTTAGGTTTCACGCTAAGTCATTATATTCGTAAATGAAGCCGTATATCACTGTGTAGCCGTATATCAACTTGGTGATCAAACTATTCAATCACCAACGTTTTTGATAATTTCATCAACTTCTAGAAACTTTTGTTCAAATTAACTTCTATTCGTGCATAATAATTTTGTTTTTTTAATAATTTTTGCAATTTTCATATAACTACTTTTTATCATGATCAATAAGGTTGATATATAACCCCTTTCCACAATTAACTATTTGTAAATTCTGTATACGCATTTCGACAACCAAGTTGTCATCATCAGCAGATAATTTCAAAGTGTCGCAAACTCCGTACGCGATCCTCACCGGTGAGGATCGCGTACGGAGTTTGTTTTTTCGTGCAATTTTTTCGCCGTGTTTTACCAGGTGCGACACTTTGAAATTATCTGCTGATGATGACAACTTGGTTGTCGAAATGCGTATACAGAATTTACAAATAGTTAATTGTGGAAAGGGGTTATATATCAACCTTATTGATCAAGTCAATCAACCACAGGCTCCATCAAATTCAACTACTTTTTATCACTATAATTGATATTTGCACACAATGATTTAGTTTTTTTTAAATAGTTTCGTTAACTTCTATGAGCTTTTTATCTACGATACATAGATTTTATTTGCTCATTTATCAATTTCTAGGGGTGATTGGACATTACCCAACCGATTACTTTTTAAAATCATAGTTCAAATGATCATCTCTATGCAGAGATGGCATAAATATTTGGCATTATAGATTTATTGATCTTATTTTTGATTAAATGTCGATCAAATTTGTTGATACTTTACATATCCAATTTCAATGAGTGATAACAGTGCACTGCTACAACAATGTCATGTTAGCCTTTATGTTAGCCCTCAACAATAGAAGCAATTTCATTTTCATGAACAGTATGTCCTGCAGTTTTCGATCCTATTAATAAACCTAACTAGTTCATTTACATCATCCCAGTACACATACTGATATGATTCACTTCTAACCAATATTTCCCCACTGACATGACTACTTCCCTTTATGCAATCACTTGTAGATGAAGAAGGAAACTGTATAAAGGAGTTTATGATATTCATATATTTATGTACGTATAACTTTTATTACCTTTAACTTGTTTTTTTAGAACAAAGTCACGATGATGTACATTAGTTTGTTTTAAGATTATCCTATATCGATACTCATCCTCTTTAAATACTAATTTATATAGGTATTTATCTCCCTCGTATCGTGTATTATAATAAACCAATAAGACCAATAAGTTTCGAAAAGTGATTCAGGAATTTTTACTTTTTATGTTTCTGGATCGACATGAACGTAATATAAATCATACTCTTTAATAACATCACTCAGAAATCCCTCATCATACGTTCTTTGTAATAGAAATTCATCGGCATTTTCAGTAACGGCTGTAGGTAGATCATCTGATATTACTTTAGGCGACATCTTCGATGTGTTAGCATGTTACTTCATCTCTTCTTCCTTTGGCTCCGTTTTACTCTTCTGATTGAATATAGTCGATGAGGATGTTTTTCCAAAACGCTTTGAAGTGGTTCAGTGGCTAGTTTAAAATGTTGACCTAGTAATATATCAAATTGGGAACGCCCCAATGGCAATGCTAAGTATTTCTTTCTAATAAAGGCATTAGCTTGCAATACTGCGGATGTGATTTTATCTTTTCCATTTTTTTCATTCCTCTTCCTCATTGGCATTATTAAAATATTTCTTAAACAACTTTAACAGTGACTAAACATCCCTGGAACAGGTTCGGAACAACTCTGGAACGACTTTGGAATAGCTATGGAACGGTTCTGAAACAGCTCTGGAAGTACTCTGGAACGGCGTTGAAACAGCTGTGTCTGAACAGGTAACGGCTTACGATGTTTTAAGGTGTTGATATAGACAAGCTGCATTCATCACCAATACATAATATATATAATTAACGAAAAAACTTATTCACAGAACATTCGATACATATCAGAACACGTAATGCAAATATCGATTGACGATTGTACTTCCTTCTCCTTCACTATCACACCACCTATTCATAAGATTAACAATCGATGGGTGAATATGTATATATGTATATAGCAATTAAACATTTTTCTATAATGACAGTCATTTCTACTACTATCTTTATCATTTGTTTGAAAATCATTTATTTTGTTTTTCCAACACTACACATACATTGTTGAACTGATCGAAAATTATGTCAGTGCCAACATGATCGTCGTATATAAGTCAAAGATTTAAATCGTCTTGTTTAAATAATATGATTAAATTTGCATTACCATATAAAATTAAATTTACATTAGCCAGTATTAAATGTTTTGGTATACAAGTACACGTTTGACATAAGTAGAAAAAATCAATAGCCTTGTCAACCCATACTAAAATATGCTATAATTTTATCTTCTCTATCGTCTTCGAAAATAAAAATAGAGTTTTCTAATTTACATGAGTTCATTTTTCTACACTTTCTCCAGAAATTGATATTTTTGTTGATATAACGACTCGGAGTATACAGACATTATAAAATTTAAGACCATGCTCTTCGGTAATTACCGATTAATTAATTAAACTCATTATTATATATTGCATGCTATTTGATAATATTCCACTATGTATTGGAGATAAATTATCTTTAGAATAACCTTCTGTTCAACAACATACATTTTTCAATTCTGCCGATTCATATATCATTCACTCAGATGTCAGCATTTATACATAACATTATATGTTAAATCCAATCAACAATTATAACTAGAGTTTTCTGTTGTCGATAACTATTTTTTTAGTTTGTACTCCATTATCATTAATTTCATAAATTAATTGTCATTTTTAAAGAAATATCTGAGATCGAATATTACATCGTGTCTTTTGCCTTCTTGGTTGTTGTATGATATAAGTAGAAAGGAACCTTCGAGAGACATTTTTATACACGCTATCTTAGTGCACGCGTTTGGAGCCGCCTTCCTTCGTGGCGTTATTTTAGGATAATAGCAGGGAAAATATTTATTCCTACGACGATTGTTGAATTTTGCTTTATCTAGTTGACGTTCTATTTAGTTATTTTAAGAAAAATTTTTTGTCGAAAACCATGTATGTGTGGAAGCTATTAACGCTATTTTGGCCTACCGTAGTTTGAAACCTTGCGACTTGAGATAATAACTGAGGATTTTTTTACGTTACCATCGAAATTCTACCTTTCCAAAAGACTCTCTACTCGAGAGAGAGTTTTTTGAAAGCTAGAGAACATCTCAGCCCTGATATCATCTGGGAACTTGAATCGACACCATTTTTAACCACAGTAATCGTTCCAAGTTGTTGGTGACTAAAACACCCTACAGACTGTTTCGCTGCAGACTCCTCGAGTGATTTAAGGTAGCTAGTTTACTGCTAATTGATCGCATTGTGAAAGTATTTTGTTAATTGGTTCGATCAGTCATTAATAATAAATCATCTATTATCTAGTATATTTTGTGAATGGGCACTTAGCTCATAAACATACTTAAGTTTTGGTTTTGATAGTCATTCAAGTCTAAGTAAATTGATCATATCACATCGTAAAAGTATTTAGTTGGTTAACTCGATTAGATTCATTAATAGTAAATCGTTCATTATCAAATATATTTAGTGAAGGGACCTTCAACTCATACACATAAGTTTTAATTTATACATATCTCTCGTTCAAATATACGCAAGCCAGTCGACATAAGGTTAGTGTAGAAGCTTGTAAGCTGCCACGTATCCAACCCAACGATTAAGAAGTTACTATTTAAGAACTTTTGTA
Source organism: Dermolepida albohirtum (assembly GCA_031893035.1). Classification (NCBI taxonomy): domain Eukaryota; kingdom Metazoa; phylum Arthropoda; class Insecta; order Coleoptera; family Scarabaeidae; genus Dermolepida; species Dermolepida albohirtum. The sequence continues at coordinate 14,547 of JAVIWB010000316.1, read as the reverse complement.
ACTATATATGTATATATATATAAAATATATATATATATATATATATTGGGTCTGGGAAAAAGTTCGTGGCGTTTTTCCCGATAGATGGCATTGGTTGCCGATAACCTTGGAATTATTGGGCATCTACTTAGTAGAATAGTAATTTTGCTGGAGGAATATATATATATATATATATTCCTCCATATAATATATATATATATATATATATATATACAATATATATAATAACTTTAAATTCGAAATACCAGTAGCATTTATTTAAAAATAACTTTTAGACTAGAATTACCATCTTAATCATTCTTCTTTTATATATATGTGGTTTATTTGCGAGGAAATTTTGTTAGTATATTTGAGATTTTATATACCAGGGTCGGTTATTACGTTCCGGTGCAAATGAGAGTTATTGTTCAATTTTTCTTTCTATTAATAAATAGGTTGACTGTTAACCAGTGTTATTGAATTTTCTTTCCATTTCGCCTTTGCCCAATTTTGTTTTTCGTCATTAGCACATATTGGATCCAAGTGCTGCAGCATTAGCAGAAATATTTCTAAAGATTAAATACTGTGGCGTCCCTTAGGAGCTTTCTTACACGACCCCACGGCTTACTAATACAGGAGAAAACAATTAGAAATATAGTTTTAACATTACTAGATCAAGACGAAGAACTCGCAAATTTGTGAGGTGAGCGGATCGTCGTACTCCTAAACTTGAAGCGATTATAATAGGTTTTAATTTCATTAAAACACCTGAAGAAGATTCATCAATCAAACACATTCATTCAACCACTGACGAACAATATACTAACACCTATAAAGGAAGCATTCCTTCAATCAAAAGTTAACATTTACGGAGGACTGAACTTTGACGAGGTGATTACTAAGGAGGAATATCTATATATTATCCACGTACAAACAATTTCAATTTGTATGTTGAAATATGAATACCAATATACAAACAAGATATCTGCACAATTCCCAGTGATAGTTACATACATATATACATACTTACATAATGTATATGCGTTCTTCTTGGTTAAGTGCGATACGAGGTAAATGGTGGTACTATGAAAGCTTTAATATCTTTAAGTGGTAATGAGAGTAAGTCTCCACAGATGACAGGCTGGCTCCTTTTTGCAGATTAAAGCCAACCCACACTATCGAACTATTGGATTCCTTGAGGATCATAGGAAGGAAAATATTGTTTTTACCTCTCGAGAGCTGATTTTGTTACCAAGTCGCACAGGTACCAATTGTTATAATATAAAAATATTGAAGAAAATAGTACAAACAAGGCTTCCATTAAAATTAGTAAAGTGGACTGACGTGTGTTATACGAGTGTAGCCGTTTATATTTCGGGAACTGGTAACACTGTTAGTGTTGCCTCCGATCTGATGATTACACCGTGAAATTTGTCATTTTTGACAATTTATTTACCTTGACAGTTTTATTATCTAGTCGCTATTTCTATTGTTGACAGTAACATGAAAATTTTATGTCAGCGAAAAAATAGAATGAACTTGCGAACATTTTCGTGCAATTATTTTTCATAACTTTCAGCGTGCATTATCTCAACAAGAATGCATCGACGAGCTGAATTCTAATGAAGCCCAATCGAAATCTACAGTATATCGTCGATATAGTGAATTCAAACTTGGACGGCGTTCTTTGAGCGATGAATTTCGTGAAGGTTGTCCCACAAATGTTGTTGTGTCGGGAAACATGAATGTAGTGTCTGAATTGATAATGCAAGACCATCATGTGACATACCGTGAGATCGAGGCATATCCTGGTATTAGTAATATCAGCGTGCATAAGATCCTGCATGAACATTTAACCGTTAAGAAGCTATGTTCACCTTGGGTACCACATAATTTGACATCCGCTTAAAAAAGGACTCGCGTTGATTGGTGCCAAGAAATGCACAAAAAATACAATGGTGGTGCTTCTAAGAATATTTATAAAGTCGTCACAGGTGATGAATCTTGAATCTAAACGTATGAGCCCGATAGTAAGCAGCAGTCGACTATGCGGGTATTCCAAGATGAGCCAAAACCAGCAAAAGTTGTTAGCGCTCGATGCACATCGAAACAAATAGTCTCCTGTTTTTTCGGAAAAACCGGCCACGTTGCAACCGTGCCTTTAGAGAGTTGTAGAACAGTCAATTCCGAATGGTACACAACTATTTGTTTGCCAAAAGTTTTTGAAGACCTAAGGAAAACAAACCGAAAACGACAGATCATTCTCCACCATGACAATGCGAGCTCTCACAGCTCGATTCAAACAATTGAATATTTGACCGGGCAAAACATTGAATTGATGAGCCATCCGCCGTACAGTCCTGAACTAGCACCCTGTAACTTCTTTTTATTCCCACACGTGAAGAATAAACTTCGTGATCAACATTCAAAACTCATATTTTGGAGATGCCGTCTTCACAGTGTCAGCAATGCTTTTCGGATTAGTTTAAACGACTGCAAAAGTACATTGATTTTCAAGGAGAATATTTTGAAAAGCAATAAAACTATTATCGATAATAAAAATTTTTGTTTTGTTTGCTATTCCCGAAATATAAACGGCTACCCTCGTATATTACACTACATGTTAAAGTCTGTATTTATAATTTCTATAAACAATACTATTTAATTAAATATATGTATTTATATAATGTACAAAATTAATATAATTTTATCTTTTAGTATTACAATTTTTATTATAGAAGAAAACTTCCGTATAATATGATTAAATAAAAATTTATTGAAAGACTAAAATCTCAATATATGTACATTGTACATGGATATTTATTTATTAATGCCCATCGTTAATGAATTTATATAATCGGTATATATTCGTAATTGAATCGACATGTAATAAGTTTTAATAATTAATTAATATATTACTACCTACATAATTCTTTTTACATTTAATATTTTAAAAGTCACATATTTTGTGAATTTCCATTGGCAGTAATTTTTGAAAGCGTGATGTTTGGGAATGTAAATAACTTCCTTTTTTATAAGTTCACTTATGTAAAGTTCTATTAATTGCATAATTTATATTAGAATTTCATAATATGTATAAACACAATCCCTCTTGTAGAAATATACAGCTATTCTTTAGCGGTTAAATAATAAGTATATATACATTCTCAGTTTGCCAATAGTATGAGTAAATAGTAAATACATAGTTATAATAGTTTATTGATAGTATTTTACGTTTCTATATGTAAGTATATATCGTATTTTTATGTAATATACTTCAATTGTTTTAATACTATTTTGTTTACTAATAAAATTAGATTTAATAGGGTGCGAAAAATGTGGCAAAGTGTACATCTGTAGTGATGCTTTCAGCCGACATCCACGTGCAAATAAAATCTACACGTGTGATGTTTATCAGGAACATTAACTAGGAAATACAGTTTAGCAGGTCATCTGAAAAGAGCGCATCCTGAGAAATGCAAAGAGAGTGCTACTCCACGAGATGCTTCATCTTCCAAAAGGATTGACAGGTGCAATCAACAAGCTACAAGTAACATACGGCTATTGTGGATAGATCTTTCGCAATCATTCTCTATACAATGGTATCTAACATGATTGTGTTACTGGGAGATGGCGTGTACGAAGTATGCACAGAGTTACTAAATAGCCGAACTACTCAACCATCTTAAATCTAGAAAATATACAGTTCCCCGTGAAAATAAAATATTTCAAAAAAATTTAGAATTTGGACAATTTAAGTATTAATGTTCATAGTTTGTCATACAATTCAGAAACAAAAAATATGATCTACTACAGTCAATATATTTCATTTAAAATAGAAGAAATATCCTTACTAATTAAGGAAAGGGAGGAATGTTTTAATAAAATGTTTTAATAAAAAATATATCTAGATTGATTTCGTCTCAAATAAATAATCGAGAATAGTTAAATTACATTTGTGCTTTGTTTATTTCAGTTCGCTTGAAGCTTTAAACGGGCGCATTATTGTAATCATGTTTATATCATCTTACCTTTAACTGAATAGCCTAAAATAAAATTGTTAATTTAATGATTATAATAAGAAAATGTATGTCATATATGCAGACTTCGAGTGTTTACTTCAACCAGTTCACTCGTGTATTCCCGTGTTCCCTATAATTTTGCATATAATATTGTTTGGCCCTATAATTTGAGTTTGAATAAATTTCTGGCATATGCTGGTATAAATCGTTTAAGAGTTTTTAACACGCGATTGATTGAAGATATTAAAACAATATATGAAACTTATCTAAAAGTTGTCGTACCAATGAACCCATTAACCCTTAATGAGAATAATTACTTTAACAATGCAGTTATCTGTCATTTATGTGCAAACCCTCTGAATGGGGATAAAGCGAGAGATCACTGTCATTTAACTGGCAACTTTAAGGATTTCATGCATTCAAATCGTAATATAAATTTCAAATTCAAAATTTTATTGCAGTGTTCTTTCGCAACGCACAACTTATAATAGTCACTTGCTTATAAAAGATTTAGAGTACGATGATATAGATATATCAGTTATCCCAGTTAACAAAGAAAAATATATTAGTTTTAGTAAACAAATTTTGGTTGATAATGATACAGATAAATCAGGACTAAATAAGATGTTAATTTAAATCTACGATTTTTAGCTTCTTTCCGTTATTATTATTAAATTACCTAAAAATTTATGAAGAGAAAATTTTAAAAATTTTAGATCAAATTTTAAGAGCAATTTTATTCAATGTGAAGAAAATGAATTTTTCCTTATCAATATTTAGATACTTTTGGGTGATTGTATTACCTGCAAAACAAAAATTCTTTAATTCTTTAATAGGTATGGACATATCTGACATATACCAACATGGGCAAACTGTGTGGAATATGTTTCAGTGTAATAATTTACTAGATTATTCAAATTTATATTTAAAAGCGGGTGTGCTTTTATTATCAGATATTTTCGAAAATTTCTGCGAAATTTGTCAAAAATTGGTTGCTTTTTAGACAAGCGTATGAATTTACTCTTTCTTCCTAAGAATATGGTGCCTCCCATGTCTTCCCTAATAAGAAATTAATTGCAAGCTTACACAACAAAAGCAATTATATTATGCACTATAGAAATTTACAACAGGCATTAAATAAGAAGCTTAAATTACCCAAATTCATCGCGTTTTGGATCTTACCTAGCCTAACTGGCTTCAAAATTATATTGACTTGAATACAAATCATCAAAAAATGCCCAAAATAATTATGAGAAGAATTTTTTTAAAATGACGAATACACGATTTTTGGTAAAACGATAAAAAATGATAAGCGTGTAGGTGCGAAATTAATATCTCATTGGGAAGATAGAGACAAAAGACGTGGTACAGGCAGCTTAATATCGAAATTGGATTATAAAGTGTACGTATTCTTTCGGAAAACTTTGTAGCTATTCAAATGGAGAGACCTAGGGTTATATATGTATAACGAGCCTATACACATAAGTTTCTCTATTTTTGAACTTTCAAAATCAATAATGTATAAATTATGATTACTTAAAAAATAAGTATATAGAAAATATGAATCTGCGCTATATGGATACCGATATTTTTTTTTTAAATAAAAACCGATAATATTTATTGTGACATTAAAAATACTATTCCAAAATTCGACACGTCGTACATACACAACACCATGAAGCTGTTGGTCTACTTAAGGATAAAAATTCAGGTAAAGTAATGAGTAAATTTGTTGGATTGCATGCAAAAGTGTATGCTATTGAGGTTAAAGGTAAACATATTAAAAAATCGAAGGATATTAAAAATAATATTGTCAGTGATGTAATAAATTTGAAGGACTATAAAAATTGTTTATTCAAATGGAATTTGATATTTAAATATCCAAATTTGTTAAAATAAGATCTCATGAAATTTCTTCAATTCAATAAAATAAAGTAACCCTATCACCACTCGATGATAAACGATGGATTAGAGTGAATAATATATGTATATACTCTAGCTTTTGGTCATCATAGCATCAAGGAGCCGACAGATGATATGTTTGGAGTTTAAATACATAATTAGTTCTATAGTGAGTAAGATTTTAATTATTTGCAACTGCACAGCCCCCGTACATAAAAACCCTACAGCATTCAATTTTATTCGCACCGACTGTATAATGATTAGAAATTATTCTTGGTGATATCAATATTATTTGCGAATTTTTAATATGTCAAAAAAAAATAACATAATTATACATCTTTTTTATTTCTAATATTTAATAATAAAATGTTTAGAAATTTGAAGAAACTTTTCTTTAGGCCATATTTAACCCATCTGCCATTTTGAATATTGTTTCAATTTTATAATAATATGAAACGTAGATATCAACTTATACAAATTGTACTGTGATATTAGTACTATTTATTATTTTTAGAAAATAAAACAATTAATTACATAATCTTTTTTTTATTTCTAGTATTTAAATAATAAAATATTTAGAAATTTTAACTCATCCGCCATCTTTGATTCAATTTGATTATACTGCTGATGTCATGAGGTTCTAAACTCAATATGTAATTATTTCTTATTGCTTTCGAATAATTATGCAGTTATATGTTCTTTTAAACCCTTTTGGTTACTAGCATTTTGGTAGATTAATTGAATAGAGGCTAAATGGAGGTTAGATTTAGATGAGATATGTTAAATAGGGGAGGTTAAATTGAGTGAGTTATATGGGGTTGGAGTTAGTTGGGACATATTAAATAGGGTAAACTAGATGGGGTTGGGGTCAGTTGGATGAAGTATATAGAATATGATTGAATTGGTTTGAGGTGAGTTGGATGGAGTATACTAAATGAGATTGAATTGGTTTGATGGGAAATCGGATGTGGGTAAATTTGGTTGGGATGGAGTTGGATATAATATATTTAACAGGGTTAAATGGGTTTCAGATGAGTTGGATGAAGTATATTGGCGGAGATGTCTCTGGCTTGGTTAGAGATTCGCTGTGGTTAATTAGGTGTTGGTTATAGGCGAATTAGGGTCGAGGTTGGTTAGGAATGGAGAAGTTGCTTAGGGATGAATTGAAGCCGATCAGGGGTGAATTGAGGTTGGTTAGAGATAAGTAGGGGTTGATTAGGGGCGAATTAGAGTTGGTTTGGGATGAGTTTGTGTCAATTAAGGTTTTGGCTAAGAGTATGTTAGGGTTTATTAAGGGTGAGTTGGGTTTAGTTAGGAATGAGTTGAAATTGAATTGAATTGATTGGCGGTGGGTTGTGCTGGATTGGATTAGTTTCGTTTGGGTTGGGTTGGTTAGGCCGGATTTGTGGTAAGTTGGAAAAGTTGGCACCTCCACTCAGGAAACGGAGATGGTACCAGAGTCAGCGAATTTCTTCGAATATAATTGGAACAGCGAGATTGCCGAAAGCTCGACGAGATAATAGTCTTTTCAAAGTCTCAACTAAATCCACAAGGTGCAACTCCAATAAGAAGCAGTCGACAGATTTTAGTCGTACTAAATTTGTACCACACAAACAGGTAGAAATATTTGAATATATAGATTATCTGAATCTAACTTTCTAACACAGTAATTCTTTGTGACAAGAGTTGAGTAGGTATGATTCACAAATAAAACGGCTTTTATTCGAAACGCATACCTCCGCATCTACACGACGAAATCGCAGATTTCCAAGTCGAACTTAAAGATCATATTAAACACTCTTTGACAACGAAGGCATGATGTGTCATAAGTATATAATACTAAGGAAAATTGTTAATGTTGCATACAGTATATTAGTACTGGCCACAGAAGTCTTAATTGAAAACCCCTTGGTATTGTCATTGCCTTAGCCACCTTACTCCCTTAATCCTAATATTAAAATATGGTTGTCGCATAATATTTTTCGACGGCGAATGACATAGACTATGCCGTAGCTACTGCGTGTCCATACGAAGAGAGAAATTTAAGTAATGTTTTTTGCAATGATAAGGTCGTTGGAGCAAATGTGATTGATGACCAAAATATAATTTGTAAGTAAATTCCAGAAATTATTGATACTACTCTTAATATATATATCTTTAATATGTACCTGGTATTACAATGTTCAACAAATATAAAAACTTCACTGTCTCTATTTTTAGTCCATATTTTAAAAGCGTGTACTTTGTAAGGGAACCATTTAAATATACTAACCAAATGTACAAAAAAAACACAACCTAAATATTAATGAATAATGTAGCATTTTCACACAAATTAGAATTCTTAGGTTCGTTGATATGAGTGTGTAATTATAATACAGTAAATTATTCCATTATTATATTTTATTAGTATTGTTAAAGTTAACATCATCGCTATTTGCGACCATAGTAATGGGGTACATTTATGTGAATTGAGGAACGCTCTGCTTTTAAAATCGTGTTTTGGACATTATAATTATCCGTTAGTTCGAGTCAATAATTACCGAACAAATAAACAAAGATTATGATAAAATATGTATTTTTAAGGTGATCTCATGTTTCATAAAGATTTCATATGCTAATGTTTGCTCGACATTAAATCACTTAAGTTTTCAAATGTTTTTCTTAGTCATATTATTGAACATTGATTACTATAAAATAAGTACAATCTTTTGCGAAAAACGATCAGTGCTAAGGTAAATATTTCCCACAAATCATTTCAGGAACATGGCCGACATTCAGTCCAAACGTAACAGAAGAACAAGCAGAGCAAATTATAGTATTAGCTGTTGATAGCGGCATAAATGTTTTCGATCTATCGGAAGCACATTCAGGTGAAATATTCTTCGATCATAAAAATATTTATGTAAACATTTCTTTCCATTTTGTACAGGTACAAGAGCGGAAGTAGAACTTGGAAGAATTTTATCGAGAAGGGGATGGAAACGAACGAGTTACATTGTTACGACGAAAATATACTGGAGTACAAGGTAATGTAATATTTATTAAATTATACCAAGTTATACTAATCTTCGTTTCATATATTTAACAGATTTTCTTGGAAAATTTCCAACATTTAACTATTCTGTTATTTAATTATCATGTGCAAGCACGAAACTATACCAATTGTTTTCACTTATATAAAGCTTTGCGAATAAATAGCTCTTCAAAAAATTAGAAAATTTACACCTGCAAATGCTGCTATTTTTAATTATATTTTTAAGAAAACATATTGCAACAACATCAAACTCTTGAAGAGAGGAATACAATATTAGAAATACCGAAGTACAAGATAATAAACACCGACTTTTTCAGAAAAAAAATACATAAGTTCTTTACTATGCAATTATATACGTACTAATGATAGTGTAAAAAATAACAATGAAGCAATTTATAATTAAATAGTAAGTGTAAACATATGTAATTAGTATATTCGTTGTAGTATAAAATATACTAATAAAAAAGCATATATGAACTGCAATATTTAACTGTGATGTTATTTTTTTAACAATCAAAGCTAAAGGCATTTATATTAAAGTTGATATAACAAAAAAATGACAAAACAATTCACAGAATTGAACAATTGAATATTAATTTAATTGAAACCAATTATCTCTTAGTCCGTTATAAGAAAAAAATATTGAATACTAAATATTATATTATTACTTTTCTATAAAGTTCCCTGTATCACTGCTGGCAAAATTTATTATTTTTCATAAATTTGTTTCCAACTGAATATAGATAGACCCTACGTTTGTAGAACCAGGGCTCTCGTTTACATCCTACATTCAAGGATTGTAATCGACGTAATTTCGTAGATACAGAATTCTAATTTGATCTTTAGAATGATTTGAGGGGACAAATAACTGCCTTAAATATTCATATATTTTGCTGAAAATTAAGGTGATGACGCCAGAATCAAAGACAAAAATCAAAGCGAGAAATACAAAAATATTCCATTATATGTATATTAATATACAGGGTGTTTCAAAAAGAATATACGTATTTCTAATACATATATTTATTAAACTGTAAGACATACGAATATGAAACTTTACACACATATTTACAAACTTCTCAAGTTCAGATTACAGACGTTCAATATGTCCTCCATCAGCGACACGAACGATATCACATCGATACTCAAATTCCTCCCATACTCGGGAAAGCATGTCCTTCGTCACTGATGTTATGGCAGTACGGATCCGGTTCTTCGACTCTTCCAGGTTCTGTGGGAGTGGTGGTACATAAACGTTGTCTTTAACGAAATCCCACAGGAAGAAGTCACAGGGTGTCAAATCCGGTGACCGTGGAGCCCGGCTGAGACATGCTAAGTCGCCAACTCCTTGACGACCAATCCAAGGGTTCGGTAGAGTTTCATTCAGATATTCACGCACTTGGCGACTCCAGTGGGGGGGTGCTCCGTCTTGTTAAAAAATGAAGTTGTCTTCATAGCGAGATACCGCCGACCGTTAACCGTGTTTTCATCAAAGAAGAATGGGCCGTAAACAGTTGATCGGGATATCGTACAAAACACATTGATTAGGCGAATCTCGTACATGTGGGTCTACAGAACCCACTGCATGTGGGTTCTGTAGATCCCAAATTCGAACATTGTGTTTGTTTACCAGGCTACTAACATGGAAAGTCGCTTCATCACTGAACACGATGCATTGTGCGAAATTGTTATCATTGCCAATAGCATCATGAATCTCGTTACAAAATGCCGCACGTTTCCGTCTGTCATCAGGACGCAGAACTTGTAACAACAGTAACTTGTACAGCTTCATAACCAACCGACGTCTCAAAACACGCCAAATTGTTGTTGTAGGCAGTTGTAATTCCCGACTGGCACAACAAGTTGACTTTAAAGGATTACGTTGGAAAGCAGTTTGAATCATGTGACATTTTCTTCAGAAACACGAGGGCGGTAGGACTTTTTCCTTTACATACACATCCTGTATCTACAAACTGTCGATACTATCTGCGAATATTCCACCCATTAGGATGATCAATTTGGTAGCTCAACCTGAAACGTCTTTGCACTGTAATCACGGAATTACACTTCGCAAACTTGAGAACACAAAATGATTTCTGCTGCGGATTAGCCATTTTATACATATGACGGTTACCAAAAAAAACACAAAACAACTGATATCTAGAGGCTATTGAATAGACTAGGCTATGTATTCGATTCTCCAATAGCCGACTCGAGGCGTAGCGATCGACAGTTTGAACAAAATAATATTTTGTAATACGTATATTCTTTTTTAAACACGCTATGTTACTATTTATGCCGACTATATTATATATATATATATATATATATATATATATATATGACTTCAAAACTACTAATATATATATATATATTACACCTCTGTAATGTAGAGTCAGACAAAATTTCAAAAATTTTACAAGATCATAGATTAAACAACTAGCCTAACACGATGGTGATATAAAGTCACGTGTACGTGAAATCCTCTTCAGTTTGCTTATTGCGACCCGAAATAATTTTGAGAATTGGTATTTATTTATCCAACCAGCTTTGGAAGAAAATCTTTTCCACAAAGAAAAACACAAATTCAATCACCAGAAACGTTTTATTTAGCACACAATGTTAATTTTTTAAACATTTTGACAAGAGAATCTTTAATAGTGTCATTACGTAATTTACATCGTACTAATTGTAAGAAGATAATAATTTACGAGATCGTTAGTAGAGGGACTAAGCCGATCCTCGAACCTCCTCATTGACCTTGACCACAATGCACGTTGGAACGGTCAAAGTCAACGAGGAGGTTCTAGAATCGGCTGAGCCCGAGGAGGTTTCAATGTTAATGTCATTTCAATGTAACAGACATTTTCAACGAGTGTTTGGCCCGGGGGGTAGTGCCAGACCCTCTGAAAATAGCAAAAGTGCTTCCGATACACAAGGGAGGATCGACTGACAAAAGGAATTTTAGACCAATCTCCATTCTACCCGTGATGTCTAAAATTTTGGAAACCATTATCAAAAAGAGATTAATCCAGTTCTTTGAGACACACAGACTCATAAATGTGAGTCAGCATGGCTATCGGAGAGACAAGTTCACGACTACCGCGTTTGCGGAGGTCCTGGAATATATAGCGGATGCTCTCGATGCTAAAGATGCGGTAATTCTGGGATGTTGCGACCTGAGTAAGGCTTTTGATACAATGGACCACAGCATACTTCTGGGAAAGTTAAACATGTATGGAGTGAGAGGACAAGCAAATGAGCTGATCGGTTCGTATTTGGCAAACAGAAGACAGAAGGTATACTGGAATGATCGACTCTCCGATGCAGCCCCTGTTGACCGGGGGGTTCCACAGGGGTCAATATTGGGGCCTCTTCTGTTTCTAATCTATGTCAATGATATGCCCCATAATGTCACCGTGGGTAGAGTCACCCAATTTGCAGATGATACGTCCATAATAGTGCGTGCCCAGTGCAAGGAAGTTGCAGAGGTTTATATGGAGACTGCGTTGGGGGAAGCAAGTGAGTGGTTTAGTAGCAATCTTATGAAATTAAATCAGGACAAAACCCAACAGCTGGCAATAACAACTAGAGGAGTGGCGGCCGAGCCCAAAGTGAATATCAAGTTTCTGGGCCTGCTGATTGCGAGCAACCTGACTTGGGAGTGCCACATTGATAACTTGTGTCGCAATTTGGCATCAGCAATATACTCAATACGAAGAGTGAAACTGGTGGCTACATCCGAGGCGGCTAGGACTGTGTACTATGCAAATTTTCAGGGCAGGGTTTTGTATGGCCTATTGATGTGGGGAGCGTCTGGCGCAGCTGAGGCGGTTTTCAAGATGGAAAAGAGTGCAGTCAGAGCCCTTAGTGGTGTATCCAGTACCACAAGTTGTGTAAACTTATTCAGAAAACACAAAATACTGACCCTTCCATCCTTGTATATACTTGCTTGCCTGGAATTTGTTCATAAGACGCCGGATAAGTTCTGCAAAAATGGTGATTTTCAAAAATATGAAACACGAAACCAGAGCGGTTTGGTGATACCGTATCATCGCATTGGGAAAAGTCAGCTAAGTTCGAATTACGTGGCCGTGAAGATATACAATGCTTTGCCTTATAGGTTTAGGAACCTACCATGGATTAATCTCAAAATATTAATAAAAAAGGTGCTGATGGAGAACGTTTTTTATTCAGTAAATGACTTCCTGAAGCATAAATTTTGACATTGCCCTTTTTGTGTTTTTATATTTTAATTGGTACTCTGGTGTTTTGTTTTGTATAGGTCTTGCGGATTTTAACGTATTGTGAGCGCATTAATTGTGTTTTTTATTTATCTATGATTATTCCACGACGTGTATATGTACATATATGTATATCAATAAATTATTATTATTATTATTATTATTATTATTATTGAAGAATACTTTAATGGTACAATAAAAGTACATGATGTAGTGGGAACCTTACATTTTACAAAACGGAGAAGAATGGTCCATATTAATTTATTATTTATTAGCAAGGAAGATGGGAATTCACACTATTGCTGGATTAAAAATTTGTCTCGATTAGTTTCATCCCAAAGATCTCAAGGAGGACATCGAAAATATATATGTGAAGGGTGTTTAACTTTTTTTACATGTGAACAAAAATTGCGTAGAAATGAAAATGAAGACTGTAAACAAGTGAAGGCAGTATTTCCTGACATTGAATTGAAAATTAATAAGTATGGTGAACAACTACCGGGAAATATATTGAAATTTGATAAATTCGAAAAGTAATTAAGAACTCCTTTTGTTATTTATGCTGATTTTGAGGCTATTTTAAAACCTATTCATACGTCAAAACCTCATCCTTTCAAACCATTTGCTATAAAATATTTTGAAAATGAATCATATTCTTTTGCCTTTTATGTAAAATGTTGCTTTGATGATAACTTAAGTAAATTGCGTTTTTATCGTGGGGAAAATACAGCTACATCTTTTATAAAAGAGTTAGAATCGGATGTTAAATTTTTATATAAAAATTATTTAAGTAGATTGGTAGAAATGAGACCTTTAGATAATGAAGAGCGTATAAATTATGAGCAAGCAAGGATATGTCATATATGTGAAAAAGAAACAGAATCGCCTGAAGAAAAAGTTCGTGATCACGATCACATGACTGGATTGTATCGAGGTGCTGCACATATGGTATGTAATATAAATTATAAAGAACCCCGGTATGTGCCAATTATTTTTCATAACTTATCGAATTGTGAAACTCATTTATTGGTAAAATCACAGCATTAGAAAAAGAAGTAAATGTTATTGCACAAAATAAAGAAAAATACATATCGTTTTCTAAGAAAATATATGTAGGAGATACTATCGGTTGCAATGGTAAAAAAGGAAAGTGTTTTACAAATTGAGATTTTTAGATTCATTTCGATTTTTGAGTTCCTCTTTGGAAAAATTAGCTTCTTATTTAGATGATGAACAGTGTAAAGAAGTTCGAAGATATTACGTAGGTGAAAAATTTGATTTAATACGTCAGAAAGGTATATTTCCATATAATTACGTAACTTCCTACGAAAGTCTTTCCACATCAAAACTGCCTAGTAAAGAAAGT